>JASPKZ010006849.1:1195000-1272500 GCA_030220185.1 Diploptera punctata
AGTTATTTTAGTCTTGTAGTATAGTTCTTTTATATAAAACGATAAAATAACTAAGAAATAATGTACAAATGAGGAAATCAAGCTAAAAATTTCTAGGATATCTATCTCTCTCTCTCTCTCTCTCTCCTCTCTCTCTCTCCTCCTTCTCTCTCTCTCTCTCTCTCTCTCTCTCTCTCTCTCTCTCTCTCTCTCTCTCTCTCTCTCTCTCCCTCTCACTATATATATGACATGAGAAGAAAAATAAATGCCTGAACGGAATTTGAACCTGGACCTCTGGGTTGGTATCCCAGTGTACTATCCATTACACCACCAGGCAAATCCAATTCAAACACTTATGTTTCTTATATATATATATATATATATATATATATATATATTCTCCATTGTATTACTAGATGTAGCGATAAACTCGGTCTTCACTGCCATCTAGTAGCTCATATAATAAGTAAGCAAATTAAAGAAGAATATTAATTCTCTTTAATTTGGTTACTTGTTATTGTCAGCTACTAGATGGCAGTGAAGACCGAGTTCTCGCGACATCTAGTAATAATGGAGAATATAATATATATATATATATATATATATATATATATATATATATTTCAAGAAAAGAAACAATTAGGAACTCAATTATAAGGGAGAAATGAAGATTGAAGACACTACTTTAGATATATTATAACCTCAGCAATTAAGATGGTACGGACATGTCCAGCGAATGGAAGAGGATCGACTACCAACATCTGTTTTGGAATGGAACCTGAGGGAAGACGAGGCAGAGGAAGACAAAAACCTTCTGGAGTTAGGGAATATGTTTATACATGAAGGAGAAACATCTACAGCCAGGAGATTGGCTGGACCGACAAAATTGGCTATTAGGAATCGGACGATGTCAAAGATATTAATCACCTGATGATATATATATATATATATATATATATATATAAGAAATATAAGTGTTTGAATTGGATTTGCCTGGTGGTGTAATGGATAGCACGCTGGGTATCAACCCAGAGGTCCAGGTTCAAATCCCGTTCAGACATTTATTTTTCTTATGTCATATTAAGCTTTGCATTGGCTCAATGTCAACACATTTAATTATAATATATATATATATATATAATATTACATTATAAGAATTAACAATTAGGTCTTGGTAATAACGATTTGTTGACTAGATAGTTTAACCAACCGAGTAGCCGCCCCTGATAAAGAGGGGGTAGATGTGGTGTATTAAGGGCGGATGGATTTTCCCTCTCCCGAAGTAACTACAATCTATTACCCTCGAACATACAATTTTCACACATTGTTTCCTACGTTTTTATATCCTATATCACTCCACAGGCCATCCCCTGTGCCATGTTTTGTAGAATTCAGATACACCGATAAACTTCACACGGGGTTCAAACTTTGCTACGGAATTTATAGGGATGCACAAAATAAACATAATATCTAGGCTTGTATAAGAATATTTAGAGCAAGCCCCTCTTTTTGATAAATCTATACATTTATTAATACGTAATAGAGGCTCAAGACTGTTATAAAACTGGAAAGTTAGGCTAATAAGTGGCTAATAATTTATTATTATTATATTATTATTATTATTATTATAATTATTATTATTTTTATGTCGATGGAAATTGATTTTCTTGAGGACAGCAAGCAAGAATGTTCAAAATTAGACAAAATAGAAATACTGTCATAAGAGAAAAATGAATATACTCGACGTTCTCTAGGTTATTCAAAATATAGATTATTTACGGTATAACGCAATTAAAATGGTATGGGCACGTACGACGAATGCAAGAAGAAAGATTACCCAGGAAAACATTGGAATCGTGTCCACCTGGAAGAAGGAGGAGAGGAAGACCTCGAAACTCGTGGATGCAGGAAATAAGAACTGGAATGAGAGCAAGAGGACTGGAGGACATGGATTGGATGGAGAGAGACGAGTGGAGAAGAAAAATAAAACTTTAGGCACAAAAATATGTGTAAACATTAAAATTCTGTATATAAATAAATTATTACTATTATTGGGCGATAGCGAGGAGATACTAAAGACCAAAACGCACACACTATGAGTAATATTAAGAAATTGGGACTGGAAGTAAATATCAATAAACTAAATATATGGTCACACGTAGAAATAGCGTAACTAACTAACTAACTAACTCACTGGCACTATCGAACCCATAGGTTCATGGCCGCGCAAACATAAGGTCTCCATACATCTCTATCCAGAGCCAATGTTTTCCAATCATCCCCTACATAATCTACTTCCCTCAATTCTTAGTTTAATGCTATATTCTCCCACCTCATTCTTGGTCTAACCAACTGAGCGTTTTACTTCTGGTTTTCCTACAAAGCTTCCATGCACGTCTTTCATTCCGCATTCGTGCCACATGTCCTGCCCATCGCAGTCTACGAGACTTAACTGTTCTCATTATATCTGGCTTCCTATAAAGACCATGTAATTCACTGTTATGCATCTTCAACCATTCACCTGTCAGTTCATCTCTCTTTGGTCCAAAATTTTTCCTAAGAACTTTATTCTCAAATATTCGTAATCTCCTTTCCTCCCTTAATGTAAGAGTTCATGTTTCATATGGACTCTTAACTGGTAGAATAACAGTTCCATATATTTTCAGTTTAACGTTATTTTGAAAGGAGTTTGGACGTCAAGAGTCTCTGTAATGCATAATAGCACGCATTTCCAGGATTGAGTCTATGTTTAATGTCTTTGTGCATCTCATTCCTGTTTGTGATTATTGTACCTAGGTATTTGAATGCAGCCACTTCCTCAAAATTTCCCTCATTTTTCATTAGCTGTCCATTTCCATTATATAATGTATTTCTATGTGTGACCATATATTTAGTTTTATTGATATTTACTTCCAGTCGCAATTTCTTAGTGTTACTCAGTAGTGTGTGCGTGTTGGACATAGAAATAGCCTACATTATGTAATGGAAATGACAAATGAGGGAAATTTTGAGGAAGTAGCTGAATTCAAATACCTAGGAACAATAATCGCAAACAGGAATGAGATGCAAGACGTTAAACATAGACTCAATAGCTTACTGGAAATGCGTGCTATTATGCATTGCAGAGACTCTTGACGTCCGAACTCCTTTCAAAATAACGTTAAACTGAAAATATATTAAACTGTTATTCTACCAGTTAAGAGTCCATGTGAAACATGACTCTGATATTAAGGGAGGAAAGGAGATTACGAGTATTTGAGAAAAAATTCTTAGGAAAAAATTTGGACCAGAGAGAGAGAGAGAGAGAGATGAACAGACAGGTGAATGGAGAAGATTACTGAACAGTGAACTACATGATCTTTATAGGATATAATAAGAACAGTTAAGTATCGTAGATTGCGATGGGCAGGGCATGTGGAACGAATGGGTAATGAAAGGCGTGCATGGAAGCTTCTTTAAAGAAAAAAACAGAAGGAAAACGCCCAGTTGGTAGACCAAGAATGAGATGGAAGAATACAATTAAATATGATTTGAGGGAAGTAGATTATACAGGGAATGATTGGAAAACATTAGCTCAGGATAGGGATGTATGGAGAGCTTATGTCCGCGCGGGCAAGAACCTGCGGGTTCGAAATTTCAGGTGTGTTAGTTATTTAATTAGTTAGTTTAATAATAATAATAATAATAATAATAATAAATAATAACAATAATAATAATAATAATAATAAATATATATAATAATAAATTGGTATTAACTATTACTCGAATGAGGCAAATTATACAGAGAATGATTCCAAAACATTACTTTGGGATAGTGTTCGAAAGTATGGGTTTAATAATATGTATATTTAATACAAAGTATGTTCTTTATTTAGAAACAAGAAGACGAATGTCTTACACCAAGTGTCTGGAGTGTTAAACAAATAAACAATAATTCATTCTATTAACTTACTTTCAATCTCTCACCTTACAAGTATTTTTCACAGGCCACACGTAACTCAGACAAAATAAATAAGAATAATAATTATAAATAATAATTCAAAAGTCTTTTGAGTCGTCGTCTTCCTGCAGGTTGATTGCTTAACATTTTTTCGATATTCTGTGATCCTCCATTCGATGAACAAGTTGCATCCATCTTGACTTATAATCAGACATTCTGTTTTCTAAAGGTTCCATGTGTAATTCTTCTAAGATGTCTTCATTTTTTTAATGATCAAGCAGTCTGTATCCAGCAGTCATTCGAAGTTATCTCATTTCAGCAGATCTAAATCTCTGTATATCCTTCAGTTTCAATGTCCATATTTCGCTAGCATATAGGAAAAGAGTTGGAAGAACCAGTGCTCTATACACTTTTAGGGCCGGTTTCACCAACTGAGGTAACTGTACTACGCCTGTTTAAGCTATGCATTATACATGGGGAAAACTGACGTAATACAGTTACCACTGTTGGTGAAACTGACCCTTAACCTTGAATGTTTAACCTATCATAATTTGGCTAATTTGCTAAGATAACGATCAGGTTCCACTAGTATACAGTTCAATAAAAACATGTACATTTAATTGGCTCAGGCGGTGGAGTATGAAATTTGTATTCAGGAGGTTTCTGGTGCAAATCTCGGTGCCAACCAACATTAGTGTTTTCTTCTCTAGTTTTCCTCAATCATCAAGCAAATGCGGTGTTCGAATATCATTAGCAGAATCTATTTATGATATAATATCATTAACATTGCAGCATAATATCATTTGCATTAAATTAAGTGAATTATTTCAGAAAACATATTTCAAATATAATAATTGAAGTAGCCAGTTTACCGGAATAAACCTGAAGACGCAATATGACTTTAAATATTTTTATTCATTATATGCCCCAGGTCTGTGGTCTCGAGGTAGCGTGCTGCCTTGTCACGCAGCGGGCCTGGGTTTCGATCCCCGATCGGGGCAGTTTTTTCTGGGTGAGGTTTTTTATCGGGTTTTCCTCACCTGTAAGACAAATGTCAGGAAAACTTTAAGGCCCAAACGGTCCCAGAAATCATATGGTCATCATCACCATCATCTTTCACCGGTTGTGTAAAGCAACGGGAAGCTACCACACCTACAATTCCCTAGTAAAGCTGCAAGCATAGCATGAAAATGCTATGATTGCAGTGAAAGACCTGCCTTCGGGCAGAATTACTATGGATGGATGGATGGATGGATATGCCCCAGGTTTGTCATTTCGATATTTTGTGTTGTTGTCTCCTGGAATTGGAGTAATTTTAACCCACTTCTGAGGTTGAGGCGCCTGGAAGGCGGGGTTAATCTGTCCCGAAGATATGATGGATGATAATTGTGATAGTGGTGCGCCAGGAGAGTTCTTAATCCTAAACTTAATATACGACGAATATGAATGATGATGATTACGGCGGCGGCCACATGATGTTCGGGGACCATTTGGGTCTTAAAGTTTCCTGAAAGATGTCTTATATGTGAGGAATAAACTCGAAGAAAAACCTCATACAGAAAATTTGTCTCGACCGGGCAGCATGCTACCTCGAGACCACAGTGGTGGACAGACACAAAATCAAATAAAAACGGACAAAGTTATTAATTTTAACACTAAAAAACCAATTACATAGATGTTCACTAATTATTGAAACAATTAGGGAAATCCGTAGTCTATATTAGCAAACTCTGAAATTTATGCGCCATTGGTCTCCAAGTGCATCGTAAAAGATTACTGTCCCAAATATCACGAATTCCAAATTATTGAAGTATAAACTAATGTGGTATTACTGGTATTCCTACAACAGTTTGAGTTTAATTTGCTTTATTCTCAGAACTTAGCCAATAAATGAAAATTTCAGTCATGTTATATATGGAATCAGCGAATATCCATGCTTTTGTCCATCCCTTTTACACTAGAAAGGCCAGGTTAGTGTTAATACAATAGGACAGACTCGCCCCTATTATAAAAGTACACCCTCCTGGTGATCAATAACTCTGGGTGGGGGGTAAGGTACAAGAACAGTAACTTAAGTGAGGCTGTTTGTCTGGTTAACTTTACACCCTCTTCTGCTAAAGTTAGGGGTTGGGGATGCAGTCACGTGGGATTTGCGTGATTTCCCGAACTGCGTTAAAATTATGTGTCATTTCGATTATTACACCGATGTTCGTGGGTGGATATAAACTATACAGATTATGTATTAACTAATATTGTTTTTCGAAATTTCCTCTCCACCACGAATATAGGCCTACTCAGCTTGTATTAAATATACATTTATTTTATTGTAAGCCCATGTTTTTCCCTTTACAGAGATTTTAGGCGCTCTCCCCCTACAGGGAAGAATTTGAACCATACTAATTTAGTTACACTTGTTTTCGTATAGATGTCATTTTTTGAGTGGTCCATGGTCAGCGCACCGCCTCATACCGACATCTAGGAAACCAAGGTAGTACTAGGACGGGAAAGTTCGGTAAATTTTGCTTAGAGTCCTTTTAATTCAGGCTTAGGGATTTTTTACGAGCCTGAAAATCTTCAGACTCGGGACCCACGACTTAAAGTCCCTCCTATTAAATATACACTTAAAAATATTATTTATTTATTATTTATTTAATGCTGGGAACTTGAAATACAGATAATGTACCCAAATGGCAGACCTTATTAACATATTTGTCATAACTATACACAATAGAAACAATAACATAAACACTATAAAAATATAAACATAAATTTATTAGGGGGTTTGCAGTGAGAGCATTTTCCTTGTTGCCTCCCAGTAGCTTTGATGGAGTGTAGCAGTTGTTAGTGGAGGAGGTAATAAGCAGAATCCATATTGGCACCAGTCCTACACAGTATGCAGAGAGAATTGTTCAATATTCCCAGACGATGAAGGTGGGTAGCGAGGCAGTCATGTCCTGTTGCAATCCGAAATTTTGAGACAGTTCCTTTCATGGCCAATCTGGTACTTCAGAAACAATTCTATTTCTCCATTGGCTTTCTTGGTTCTTTCTAACAATGCCAGGTGGTATTCAGATTTTATCTTGGAGTGGATAATAGTGGCAGATCTATGGTAAGGATTTCTTTAATGGATGTTTGTAGATTTTGAGTGCCGTTTTGCAAGTAGATCTGCAGCTTCATTTCCTGCGATCCCACAGTGTGATGGTATCCATTGTAGTGCAACTCGCTTTTGGAAGCAAATAAGGCTGTTGATGAATTTCCTGCACTCTACAACTTCTTTGCTGTTAAATAGTTTGCAATTGCACTAATTGCTGCTTGTGAATCTGATAGCATAACAACGTTAAAGAAGGATTCTGGTTGACATGTGAGGTGGAAAAGTGCTGTTCGAATGGCTTCTATCTCTCCATCAAAATGGACAAAATCTTTGCCAAACATTTAAAAATATTTCGAGTGAATTTCACAACCAAAATCTAAATCACGACCCCGGTTTTCCAATTTTCCTAGTTTCCAAAACAACTATAAAAATAACTGAAAATCTTCAGAAATTGTTAAGAAACCATGGTCGCGATTAAGATATTTGTTTTTGCAATTAACAGCCGTATATTTTCAGTTTTTTATGGTTGTTATGAAAATATTTAAAAATTGGAAAACTGGGTCTTGGTTGAGACTTCAGTTGTGCAATACTCTGTTAAACTTAAATTGTGTTTCGTAACGCTAAAATCGTTTGGATAATGAAAAAAACTATTTTATTTTTTGTGTGTATATATATATCACTCTGTAGGCCTATCAAATAAATATTAAAATGCATGTGTTGAGATGTGTCTTGTTGATGCAGGTTAGTTAGCCATTGTAGTAATGCCTTACATTCTAATAGAGAGATGTTAAATATCCCTTTGCTCACAATGTATGCGCGGTGCCTAATGAAGATTCTCCGTCACGATTGGTGGATGACGTAATTCAGATACCTTAAAAATTGGACAGGAGAGTAAAACAGAAAAATAGAAATTAATTTGAATTTAAAGACTTCAGTTTTAATAATACAGTAATTTGTCAATTGTTAATGGAGTGGGTGTACTTGCTTATGGAATTTAATTTGTGTTTTATAAAATGACAGATTGCCTTCATGGTCTGAATAAATGGTGTCAAAAGATGGACCAAGAGTGCATAACAACTATATACAGCATTCTATAAATACTCATCTAGGAAGCTACTTACTTCATTTTATATCATTTTAATTTTATTATATTCCATGTTTTTGTTAGTATTAGCTAGTATTATCACATCATCATTGTATTTTGTGTAGTCTGTATTTTAATAATATCTTAAAATTGTAATATGTATGTAATTTTTGCATAATTCTACTATTCACTGGTTGAGTGGAAGAGAAGGCCTCATGGCCTTAACTCTGCCAGCTAAATTAAAGCATTTTCACTGGTATAGTGGAAGAGAAGGCCTCATGGCCTTAACTCTGCCAGCTAAATTAAAGCATTATTATTAAAAAAATCTAATACAGTGTAATACAAGTGTTAAGTAACAATTTTCGTTAATTTTGAAAATTTTCGACAATTTTTTTGATTAATCTTTTCACTAAATTCAGATGTTAATATAAATTAAATGTCTGTCTGGCGAAATTATTCCCAATACTAGATATGTAGAGACTATAATGCAGGAATAATCCCAAAACACGTTAAGAACTATCAACAATTATATAACGAAACCTACCTTGAAATTTCCCCAGAGAAGTGTTGTGATGTACTTAGGCCCAGTCCTAAGATTATCTGCTGCTTTTAACTGTAAGGTACAGAAATCGAAGTCAGAATCCAACAGTGGAACCCACTGTGCGAAGGAGATGGATGTTCCTGCGAGACTACAGTGGAGTGAAGTGTAGCGGAACACGGCGCGAGGACAGGTTGTCATGGTTTTCCGATTCACTAAGTCAGGAGTAATATTACTTCTCTGTAGTTTAAATGAGAGATTTGGCGCTGGATTTTAGTTTCTTAGAGTTAAAAGTGGCAGATTTTTTTTTGACATCGCTTTGGTACATCACAACGCTTCTCTGGGGAAAATTTCAAGATAGGTTTCCGCGTGCAATGGTTGACAGTTTCTTTGTGGGTATCATAAAACCATGGATAGGGATCGGGAATAGTTAAATATGAATCACACTGCGAGAAAATATTGAATATGAATAAGCTAGTGCTTAAAATACACACAATAGTCTGGTTACTATGAAAACAGAAAGCATTTTGAGCTTACTTGCATTATAAATTCATTGAGTAACCCTGATCTACCTGTAATAGTACAGTTCCTACTGCTCAAGTAATTTGTTTCAAATGACAGTGGAAAGGAGTAGCTTCAATGTACTGACGTTTCATATCACAGTCTTAAGTCATCTCGTTCCACAGACATAATAATAACAATAAAGGGCCTAACATTCACCTTGTTTAGTATGAATGTTTGAGTGAATGGAGAATTTTGTCTTATATATTCGTGTTGTCTCGAAAGTGGATCCGGCATTGAGCTAGTCACTTACTCGGGAAGACCCTCCTTGTCTGTGTATGGTTAAAAAGCATATGAATAGTTACAAATCGTCTGCTGGGCACACAATTGCAACTAAAAGTGAGTCAGTTTCAACTAAGGTAGAGAGAAAACCTTACTTCAAGGAAGGAGAAAATATTACTAGTATTTGAGAATAAAGTTCTTAGGAGCATTTCTGGGCCAAAGAGAGATGAACAGGCAGGGGAATGTAGGAAACTGCATAACAGTGAGCTGCATGATCGTTAAGGGAAATTAGATGTAAAAGAACAGTTAAATCTGGTATTTTGCGATGGGCAGGTAATGGGCACGAATGATGGATGAAAGAGGGGTCTCAAAACTCCTTGTAAGAAAACCAGAAGGAAAGCGCCCTGTAGGTAGGCCAAATAATGAGGTCGGAGAATAACATTGACCATGGTTTGAGGGAAGTTGATTATACAGGGGAAGATTGAAAAACATTCATTAGCTCAAGATAGAGATGTATGGAGAGCTTATGTCAGCACGGCCATGAACCTACGAGTTCGATAGAGCCAGTGAGTTATATATATATAACGTATAAATTTAGATGTCTCGGGTTAAAATCCCGGCTCAGGCGTTTATTTTTCTTTTCTTTATCATATTTGGCATTTATTGTTAAATGATAAAAAAATTAATTACAACATCGAAATAAATAAGCGTTTCTGCTATAAGTGAAATATTCTCTTTAAATGCTTACTTGTTATAGAAGCCACGAGATGGCAATGCGACCGGTGTTCTGCTCTCATGAATAGAGAGTTATATAAGGAAGAAAAAAATAAATATTTGAGCTAGGATGCTTGAGTGGCGCAGTTGGTAGCGCTCTAACACACACATTTTTATATATATATATATATATATATATATATATATATATATATGCTATAACTATAATTTTACATCAAACATATAGTTATAATATCTAAATATACAAGCGTTACTGCTATAAAGTAAACGTTCTCTTTGGGAATTTGCTTAACTGTTATGTTAGCCACTAGACGTCAATCGGAACAACTTTCCGCTACTTCTTGTGAGAGTTGAGAATACTACATATATAAGAAAAATGTATGTTTGAATTGGAATACTTGGGTAGCTCAGGTCGTTAGAGCGCTAAACGTACAGAGTAAATATTACACGTATATGAATTGAACATTTTCATAAGCAAATAAATCACGGAATTAATATAAAATGATTGAATGAATGAATGAATGAATGAATGAATGAATGTTAAAAAATATAGTTTATACGGTAATTTATATAAAATCATACAGTAGATTTCTTAGAGAAATTTCTGCAAATATGGGCAAAAACATGTTATATATGATGATGATCTGCGTGTTTAAAATAAAACAGGTGCAGGTAATTATTTGACTGCGCCGGCATTTTGAAATTAAAAACAAACAGATGAGCTGCTGCATTCATTAGTCCGTGTTATTCCGCTTCTCTAGACCAGCGTCTTGCCTTTGAAGCTAAGTTCTAAACACACGCATGGATGAGTGTGATAATGGATTAGAATTACTCACCCCTCTTCAACCCCTTCGTCTTGTCAGGCAGCGAATGACATTACTGCCAAATCCTATTAGCAGTATAATTATTAACACATTATTATTATTATTATTATTATTATTATTATTATTATTATTATTACTATAAATACATATTACGTGGATTCAGGGAATCAATGAAACTAAGAGGGAATGGGAAATAGAAGAAGATATATGGATGAACAGACAAGAATGGAAAAGTGTGTTGAAACAAATGTGTAGTTAACTGTGAACATGGGTACCGGAAAAATGTATATTCATTGAAAAAGCCGGAATAATAAAAAAAATATTACTATTATTATTATTATTATCGTTGTGATCCTTGTTTCTTAGTCCAGAATCACAAATTAAAACCAGGAAAACAGAAACAATAATACGATCACGTGTTAACTTGGATTATACAATAGTCAGATGCAAATGTTCGGATTGTACAATGGGTTGTAACTTTAAGTAAGGTCAACACTTTTAAAATTCATATTAAAGCACCGTTGAGGTTATGTAATAAGATATTAAATGTAAAATTGGTACCTGCTAAGTCTGTCGTCCTCAACTAAATGATTAAACTTCATCAAGTAGTTCCAATATGGAGGCCTTCCAAAAACAATGTTTCATCTTCTGCATTTCAGTTAAAATGCAGAATTTAACATTTTCCAGTACTGTCATTATAATATTAAAATGCAGAAGATGAAACATTGTTTTTGAAAGGCCTCCATATTGGAACTACTTAATGAAGTTTAATAATTTATTTGAACACAAATTTTGCATTTAATATCTTTTAAGTAAGGTGTAATGTTGATAAATGTACTTATAATTAAAAATCGTTTTCAATTGTGTATTCAATTCCATTAACGCAGTTTAAGCACTCGCCTTATAGGTAGTTTTATGTGCCACACGCCATCCGGGCCTTACAGTGATACGACCTGTCGGGAGAGGGATTTTTAACTATGGATCACATACATAGTTTTTAACCTCGCAAGGACATGGAGGGCCTCTCCGGTTGAGTGTTCAGCTCAATGTCAAGACCTTCTCCAAGATAATACAACATTAACGAAACACACCATTCACACATACACAATTTGCATATACGTGGATATATATATTCAAATTCTATTCTAGATGTCCTTGGTTAAAACATTCATTATTTCATGATGATGATATATATATAGGCTATATATGTATACATTTCCGGTTTTTATAATGTTATACTTTTTCCGGCTCCAATTATTTGTCTTCAATTTCGCTTTATAATCATCCTCCATTCGTCTCTATTATAACACATTTCTTCCTATATTTTCCAGTCCTTTAAAGTTTTTCTAATCCCTTCCATTCAATTATTTTCTTCGGTAATCTTTCATCCTCCATTCGCCTAATATGCCCGTACTTAATAATAATAATAATAATAATAATAATAATAATAATAATAATAATAATAACCCCCAGGAGCTATCACCTTGACGTGGTGGGGGGGCTTAGTACCCGATGAACCAGACGACTCTACTGGGGAAGATTGACTTAGGTTAATCTTGCTGGTGGGTAAGAGGCGAGGGAACTAAGTATAGCCACAACGAAGGAATGGCGTCTGTATCCATATTGGGCGGGCCACATCTTCGTCAAGTCAAGTCTTCAACGGTCAAACAGGGCGACAAGGAATAGCACAGCTAAACTTGTAGGGCTTGAAGAGCGGAAGAAGCAGCCCTCTCTTGGGGGTGGATACCCAGAGGAGCATTTTTGGAGCTCAGAGGAAGCAGCCCTTCCACCATCCTTGTCCTGCGAAGCGCTCGTAACGCTTCCAGGAGACATTTATCTACTGAGAAGCTTCATGGAAATCAGCCGGATTGTCATAAAAGGAACCGACCCAAGCAAGATAAAAGGATACGATTTGGAATAAAGGACATTTTGAAATTAGGAAATTGGAACGTAAGGGGAATAAATACAAAAGAAGAAGAATTAGAAAGAGAATTAAAGAAAAAAGAAATAAATATAGCAACAATAACAGAAACAAAAAGAAACTAAAAGGAACAAAGGACTTACAACACTATACTATGTTGTATAGCGGAGTAGAACAGACAACAAGAGCGCAGTGTGGAGTAGCAATTTTAATAGATGAAAAATGGAAGAACAAATTGAATAGCTATGAGTTTATAAATGAAAGAATCCTGATAGCCAGATTTAAAATTGAAAGAGGATATATGATGATAATTGCTGTGTATGCCCCAGAGGAAGGCAAGAAAGAAGAAACAAAAACATTTTATAAAACATTACAACATTAGTTGATAAATATACAAAAGATCATCATTTAATAATAAGTGGAGACTTAAATGCCAGAGTAGGCAATGTCCCTATACCTAATGTAATAGGAAATAATGGAGAAATAACAATAAATGAAAATGGACAGGATTTGAGACAGTTTTCAGCCTATAATCAATTAAAAATAATGAATACCTATTTCCGAAAAAAGGACATACATAAATATACAAGAAGTGGATATAACTCAAGATCAATAATTGACTATTTAATCGTAAACAACAAGCTAGGAGCCTTGGTAAAAGATGTGAGAGTACATAGAGGCAGCGATATATACTCTGATCACTATCTCGTGATAAGCAAAATAAACATAATAGCTAAATGGCGGAAAAAATAACATAAAGAACAAAAGAAACCAAGAAGAAGTATATAAAATATATTTATTACAAGATCAAAGTATTAGACAACATTATGAAAGCAGAATGAATAAATATATATCAGAGATAGCGACGTCAGAAGATATAAATATTGAATGGGAAAATATATCAAATGTAATACATAAAACAGCAAATGAGATATTAGGAAAGAAAAATAGAATAAGGAATAGGAAGGGCTTGAGAACTTGGAATGCGAATATACAAAATGCAGTGAATGAAAAACAAAAAGCATATCATACATACTTACGACTGAAAACAGAAGAATCTTATGAAGAATATAAAATGAAAAGGAGAATTGCTAAAAGCATTATAAGAAAATCCCATCAGGAGTCATGGGATAAATTTATAAGCTCAGTAGAACATGATATGTATGGAAGACAAGAAATAGGTTATAAATTAGTGAAACATCTAAATCAGACTGAGAAAGATTCTGCCAGATTGAATATAATCCCAGAACAAGAATGGATCCAGCATTATGAAAAACTTTGGAAAAAGGAGGAAATTGAAGGAAAAGAGAACAATGAGGAAGAAATAAAAGTGGAAAATATTGATGTAATAGACATAAATGAATTAGAAATGGCTTTGAAAACCACTAAGAATAGGAAAGCAACAGGATTAGATAATATAAATATGGAATTAATCAAATATAGTGGAATATTGTGTAAACTACGAATACTTCATCTAATTAATATATGTTGGCAGACATATGGGATTCCAACCACTTGGAAAACAGCAATTGTCAAGAATATATTCAAAAGAGGAGACCGGAGAAATTGCGAGAATTACAGAGGGATTAGCTTAATGAATACTGGCTACAAAATATATACGAAAATAATAAATAATAGATTGAGAAACATAACAGAAGTAATAATAAGTGAAAATCAAAGTGGATTCAGAAAGGGAAGGTCATGTATAGACAATGTCTTTACACTGAAACAACTCATAGAAAAGAGAAGAGAACATAACTTAGAAACTCACATAGGATTTATAGATTTGGATAAGGCCTTCGATCGAGTAACAGACAAAAATTATGGGAAATATTACGAATGAAAGGATACCCGCTGTGCCTTGTAGAAACAATAAAGACATTATATGAAGACACAAATATAATTATAGATACCGGATTCAAAAGAACAGATGCAATCAAAACAAATACTGGATTACGACAAGGATGTAGTTTATCACCCACTTTGTTTAATATATATATATAGACGATATTTTTAATAAATGGAAAGTTTTAGTAAATCCAGGAATAAGAATGGATAATAAAATGTGCATAAATAATGTTTTATTTGCTGACTATGTAATCATAATACAGAAAAATGAAGACGACTTACAGAAATCAATGCATGCATTAAATGAAATATGTAAATTATACGATCTAAAAATTTCTGTAAGGAAAACGAAGACCATGGCTTTTAGAGGAAGAGATCCAGTGAGAACCAAAATTATTTTAGAAAATCAAAGTATAGAACAGGTGTCTAGTTTCAAATATTTGGGCTGTGATGTTGGCTACAATGTGGAAAGAGATATTGACTCCAAAATAAATAAATTTCAGACGGTGTGTGGAACAATACAGAGAACATTCAAAAATAAAATTAGAAAAGAAACCAAGATAAAAATGTATAATGTTATGGCGGTTCCCACAATATTGTATGGATGTGAAACTTGGGCTCCAGTGAAAAGACAGAAGGATAGAATACAGACGGCAGAGATGCGGTTCCTAAGACAAGTAAAAGGATGTACAAGACTTGATAGAATAAGAAATGAGGATATAAGAGAAGAATTGAAAGTACAGCCTTTGTTGGATAAAGTCACGAATTATAGACAGAAATGGATTGATCACATGGATGGAATGAGCAAGGAGAGATATCCATTGTTAGCCAGAAATTATCAAGCAAGAGGAAGGCGTGATGTTGGAAGACCTAGAAGACGTTGGGCTGATGCAATATGAAGTCGGAACGGGCAATTGCCTAATCCTTGGAGTGATGATGATGATGATGAACAATATTACTACTACTACTACTACTAATAATAATAATGATACTACTAATAATAATAATACTATTAATAATAATAATAATACGATTAATAATAATAATAATACTACTACTACTACTAATAATAATAATAATAATAATAATACTAATAACAAAAATTATATAATCCATCCATAGTAATTCTGCCCGAAGACAGGTCCTTCACTGCAATCATAGCATTTGCATGCTATGCTTGCAGCTTTACTAGGGAATTGTGTAGGCGTGGTAGCTTCCCGTTGCTTTCCATACCGGTGAAGGATGATGATGATGATGATGATGATAATGATAATGGTAAGGATGATAATGATAAGGATGATGGCCATATGATTTCGGGGACCGTTTGGGCCTTAAAGTTTTCCTGACATTTGTCTTACAGGTGAGGAAAAACTCCGATACAAACCTCACCCAGAAAAACTGCCCCGACCGGGGATCGAACCCGGGCCCGCTGCGTGACAAGGCAGCACGCTACCTCGAGACCACAGCGGTGGACAATTATATAATAATTTATATATATATATATATAGATTTTTTTAAATCTTCATACATATACTCGTATGTGCCTAAAGTTTTACTTCCCTTCTCCACTGGTCCCAGTCCACCCTCTCAATGTCCTCCAGTCTTCTTCTCATTCCAGTTCTTATTTCTTGCATCCTGAGTTTCGAGTTCTTCCTTTCTTTCTTATCTCAGGTGGACAACATTCCAATATTTTTTTTCTGGTTAATCATTGTTCTTGCATTGGTCGTACATGCCCATACCAATTTAGTTGCTTATATCCATCCATCCATAGTAATTCTGCTCGAGGGCAGGTCTTTTATGCTATACTTTGCAGCTTTACTAGGGAATTATAGATGTGGTAGCTTCCCGTTGTTTTCCACGCCGGTGGAGGATGTTGATGATAAAGATGATTATGATGGCCGGATGAATTTCGGAGACCGTTAGGACGTATGCTTCCTGACATTTGTCTTACAGGCGAGGAAAAACCTCGAAAAAACGGCACTCAGGAAACTTGTCCGACGGGAATCGAACCCGGGCCCGCAACGTGGCATGGCACCACGCTATCTCGAGATCACAGCGGTGGACGGATTAGAAAATATTAACTTATTATTTATCGCTAATTTATAATGGTAAATTATCTATTTTGTTGCATACGGTATGTTCTCAATAATTAAGCTTTTTTATGTCTATTTTGCTTTAAACTGTAGGATAATGGGCGCCATGTAAATTGTATCGGCTTAAAGGTAGCTGTATTAACCGATTAGATCCAGGTTTTTCCTCACATCCATCAATTATCTTCATGAATACACATTGCTAAGTCTCCGTGTGAATTCACACCTGCGCACTCCTTCTTTATGTTAAACTGTGCAATTGCATCATTTAACATCTGTACTAATCTCAATAAACAGGGCACGATTAACTCTAATTTTACCAAATGTATAACATGTTCATAATCGGTAAATGTTCAGCTCCATACATTTTTTTGAGGAAATAAAGTTAGGTTTCCTGTTAAGTATGTAATTATATTTTACACTTTAGGTATAATTTAATATTTATTTAGATTTAGTTATTATGTTCAATTTTATTATTATATTTTTTTGAATTAACTGCCAATTTAAATTATGAGCTTATTTCAAGCAAAAATTGATAACATATCTGTAAAATCTGCAGTATTCACTTTTTATTGTATTAACACGAGTATTAAAATTTTATATAAATTATTATTTATTCTCTATATACAAATTTTCAATGTTTACATATTTATACTGTACCTAAAGTTTTATTTTCATTCTCTACTCGTCTCTATCAAACCACTCCATGTTCTTCAGTGTTCTTGTTCTCATTCTAATTCTTATTTCTTATATCCATAAATTTGGAGGTATTCCTTTATTTCTTCTTTCAGGTGAACATCATTCCAATGCTTTTCTGGGTAATCTTTCTTCTTTCATTCGTCGTACGTGCCCATATAAATTTAGTTGCTTATATTTTATATAATCTACTATAGGATATTTAAATAATAATAAATAATAATAATATTATTATTATTATTACTATTATTATTATTAAACGCTACAAGCAGAATCGTCGCGGGTTCGAATCCTGATGGGATCAGGATTTTTAAACTGTCCTAAATATTCTGGCGGTTCCATAGTCCTGTGGCCGAATTGCCCTCTAACAGAAATTAATACCAGATGCACGTCTGAGGGTAAAATCGGCCATCATGCAGAGCAGACATCCCGACTGACATATTTTACCGATTAGGCTATCTAGAAATGTGAAGCCTATTACCCGAAGGGTTTCTTGAGGCCTATAGTAGGAATACTTTACTTATTATTATTATTATTATTATTATTATTATTATTATTATTATTATTATTAACAATAATAATATTATACCCAAACAAATGATAAGCAATCAACCTGCAGGAAGAAGAAGACCAGGACTTCCACTCAAATATATTTCTGGATGATGTTTGTCTTGAGGCCGAAACAGGTCAACAAATGGCTTAAATTTCGTTCTACTTTGCGTAATCTAAGAAACGTGTTTATGTAAAGGAGTTGTAGGGTTGGGATAGAATATAACACTAATTGTAAGTAGCCTATCATGATCCTAGGTGCATAAAAATATCTGATTTATCAATTTCAAATTAGTATGTAATAGATATTATGAGAATTACTGGTTATTTATGTAAAAAAACAAACGTCTCATTTGTACATCTAAAATCTGATGTAGAAGGTCCTGATGGATTAGTGGTTACCATGATCAACCTGTGGTACCGAGTTTCAAACTCGGGCTGGGTCAATGGAATGTGAGTACGGGTTCCTTTAGAAAGAAAGTAAAGCCATGGTTCTCGTGTGGTGGATTTACGTCACATAAAAGAACCACAAGCCCCAAATAAGAATATGAGCATATGTCGGTACTTTCACGCCCACAATTGAATTACGAAGCTAAAGACTTGAACTGAGAAATGTGAAGTTAAAGTGACCCGACTACAAACGTTAGCAGACCCATCGGATTGTAGGAGGCTAAAACTTCCACTTTTTCTAGACAATCGGCACTTGATGTCAGCCGGGTTGTCAGCCTTGTGTGACGGCCGCCTTTTTCCCCAGATCAAGCATCTAGAGGCTGAGTCAACCCCCGGGGACATGGTGCTGCTAGAAGATTTGTGTCAGTTTAAAAATCCTGACTCCACCGGGACTCAAATTCTCGACCTTCCGACTTGTAGCATATTGCCTTAACCAACTACGCTACGGAGTGCCCTCGAGCTGTGAAAAAACAAAGTTAATAAAATACTAACAAATTAATATCTATACCACAGCATAAGGATTATTATCCTTGTCTATACTTCTAAATTAAATACATCTAAAATTCATTTAAATCACAATTGATATTGTGCAGTAAAATTTTAAAAATATTAATATAAGTACCTCATATATCAGTCGTCCTCTATTAAAATGGATTTCTGTTTAACCCTTAAATTGGCAAGACACTAACTCCTCGTGTCAGTAATTTAAATGAAACGGATCGCAGTGAAAACGAAATCCTGCATAACTATTATTATTAGGGCAAGGATTTTAATGCACTAAAAGTTAAGATTTCTTTTTCAAATGCCCCAGGTTTGTCTTTCGACATTCCTGGTTTCTCTCCTGACATGGCTTACTTGTAACCCACTTCTGAGGTTGGGGCGCCTCGAAGGCGGGGTTACGTTGCCCCGATGATATAATGGGTGATGATGATGATAATGGTGCGCCAGGAGAGTCCCTAAACCTAAGCTTAATCTAAGATGAATATGAATGATGACGATTGCGATGGCCATAAGATTTCGGGGACCGTTTGGGCCTTAAAGTTTTCCTGACATTTGTCTTACAGGTGAGGAAAAACCCCGATAAAAATCTCACCCAGAAAAACTGTCCCGACCGGGGATCGAACCCGGGCCCGCTGCGTGACAAGGCAGCACGATACCCCGAGACCACAGCGGCGGACTAAGTTAAGATTGCAATATAATATAATCAGAAGCAAGACTTATGCCTTTTAACTTGGTTTCACACATAAACAATTGAATAATGTAGTGAGAAGTTAGACTTCTGACTGTCTTATATCTTGGTTTCACATACAAACAATTGAATAATATAAACTATCTATGTTGCAATCTTAACTTTTAGTGCATTAAAATCCTTGCCCTAGTCATCATCAATTAGAGTCAGAGATTAGGCCATTGGCCTGTTCCTCTTCAGGATAGAAATTGCTTCTTAGATCATCTTGGGTCTCATCGCCCTATGGTCTGTAGTTGAATAGCTTCAGAGGCAGTCTATTGTTTGGCATTCTAAGGAGGTGTTCATGCCAATTATTTTGGTATACTTCGATGGTTTCAGTTATTACTGGTGTGTTGAGAGCTTTGCGGATATCTTCATTATGCATGTGGTCATAAAACGTATAACCCGCTAAAGGTCTTAATAATTTAATTTCTGCAGCTACTATCCTATTTAATTTTCCTGTACTAAGAGTCCATGCTTCAGAGCCATTAAGCAGACTTGGAAGAGCCATTGTTTTATAAGATTTTAGAATTGTATCTGGGCGTACTTTTCGGAAAGGTTGCAGCCAAGATAAGTAAAGTTATTAACTTGTTCTATTATATTGTTGTTAATAACAATTTTAGTTCGTATCGGTATTTTCCCTTGAAATGCCATAGTTTTTGTCTTACTCGCCGAAATTTGTAAATTATAATCTTGACATTAATGTGTTGAGGGGTCGATCGACAATCATGAAGTGTGTCTGTAATTGGTTTTGCCATAATTTTACGATTTCATTCATATATAAATTAAACAGAAGAGTGTATAGTGGATAGCCTTGTTTTGTATTATTAGGTACATTGTGTAATTCAACACAAATTTAAGTAATTTTTATTCGTGCGTTTTCTTGTTTTTATTCTTATTTTTCTTCTTCATCTTCTTCTTCGTCACGGTTTAGGCTTATTTACTAGCCGGTTCCGGCTCCAAATTGCTGCTGTTTCAATCTCTTCTTTGGTCTTCCCAAACTTCTTGTATGCTGCTTTTGGTATTCTATTCTCAGTCATCCTTGTTAAGTGTTCTTTACAGTTTGTCCTATATTTGTCCACTATTGTGTTTAATTCCTCTACTTTTAGTTGTCTTATTCCTGTGTTGTGTTTTTTGTCAGTTCTGCTATTGGTATGAAGAATTTCATTTCAGCAGCTTGTATTCTGGCAGATTGTTGTGTTGTCACTGTCAATGTTTCGGATCCATAAGTAATAATAGGAACTTCCATTGTCTTGTATAATTTCATTATAGAGTCTTTCCTGGCTTTATTTTTTAAAGTTCTTTTTAGTGTTCCTGTTATATAATTAAACTTATTTAGTTTGTTATTTATATCTGATTCCGCTGTGTATGATATTTAGCAACCCAGGAAGTTATATCTTACCACTTGTTCTATTTGTTTATTTTCTAATATTATCTTTGTCCGAACTGGATGAGAGCCCTCGAAAGCCATTGTTTTTTAATTTTTCTGATGATACTTCCATGTTGTATTTTTTTGATACTTCATTTTGTTTGCAATTCGTCTTCCGTTTTTGCTATTAAAATCTGGTCATCTGCAAAGGCTACTTACTGTTTTTATTACTATATTTCATAAGTTAATACCCTCAGTCGTCATTTGCTTCCATGATCTTATCATGTCATTAAAATAAATGTTAAAAAGAGTGGTTGATAGTGGGAACCTTGTCTAACTCCTCCTGTTATATGTATTGGTTCCCTTTGATTTATTTTTATTTTTGTTTTCTCATACATTTTCTGTTTTTATTAAACGTATTAATTTAAATAAACCAATTGTTGTATCCTGTACGATAAATTGCCAATTTAAAGGTTAACAACTTCAAACCGATATCTGATAATGACTGGTACAAAACTTCAAAGTTGAAATGACACTTACATGCCCCTTTAAACGAGGTACCGTATGACCACACATTAACATCACATTATTTGAACACGTTCTGCAATTTACACCTACAGTTAATTACTGCACAAAGTGATGTATGGGAACTGGGCAGATATTGATATTAAATATTTTGTTATAATGGTAGTGGAAAACCATGTATACCAAGAGCACATGCCAGCGAAAAGAAAGAACATAATCATAATTTTTCCCCTGCGGGAGCACGTACAAGTTTTATGTTCATTATAATGGCACTTAGGGGGGGTTTGCGAGCATGCATTTACCCCCCTTGTTTATTGCTATGAGCTGTTATTATGCCTACTACACTTCCCATAATTCCGTTTTTTAAAACATCTTTTATGGCATGTAATTGCGTAATGCGTTTTTCTTTTGTTTTCTAGATTATGCTCATATATTTTTGTTTTATAATATACATATAATATGTGCTTTCAAAACACAGTACATTCTAAGACTTTGCTTTTACTTAATTAAATTATCATTAGTTTCTCTCTCTATCTCTCTCTCTCTCTCTCTCTCTCTCTCTCTATATATATATATATATATATATATATATATGTTTAATTCCATTTATATTTCTTCGTTTATATAGTTTAATTAAAACATTACATTTTCATTGTATAAATATTGAATTATTTTAATTATAAACTTATATATATATATATATATATATAGAGAGAGAGAGAGAGAGAGAGAGAGAGAGAGAAAGTATATAAACAAATATAGCTCTATATATATATATATATATATAAGCGTCACCGGTTGTAAAGTAAAAATTCTCTTTAATTTGCATATTTGTTATAGTAGCCATGAGACGGCAGTGAGACAGCTTTCCCGCTACCTCTCATAATAGAATGTATATATATAAAGGAAAAAATAAATGTTTATGTTAGGAGCCTCGATAGTGTATCTGATAGTGCACTAAAGTATCAATTTAGAGGTCCTGGATTCAAATCCCGGTTCAGGCGTTTATTTTTAATTTAATGTCATATCCATCCACAGTAATTCTGCCCGAGGGCAGGTCCTTCACTGCAATCATAGCATTTTCATGCTATGCTTGCAGTTTTACTAGGGAATTGTAGGTGTGGGAGCTTCCCGTTGTTTTCCACACCGGTGAAGGATGATGGTGATGATGATGGACGTATGATTTCGGGGACCGTTTGGACCTTAATGTTTCCCTGACATTTGTCTTACACGTGAGGAAAAACCCCGATAAAAACCTCACCCAGAAAAAACTGCCCCGACCGGGGATCGAACCCGGGCCCGCTGCGTGACAAGGCAGCACGCTACCTCGAGAACACAGCGGTGGACTTAATGTCATATATATATATATATATATATATATAGCCTATATAAAGAAAGAGAAAGAGAGAGTGAGAGAGAGAGAGAGGGGGGGGGGAGTAAAACCTTAGAATGTGAGTTTTGAAAGCACATATTAAAGGTTGAATTCCTTTTTTTTAACTTTATTAATATTTTAATTATCGTTATATATTTTTACAATTATTTAAATATGTCACTAAATACTACGGGGGCACGCCGTAGAGTAGTGGTTAAGGCACTGAGCTACAAGCCGGATGGTCGAGGGTTCAAGTCCCGTTGGGGTCAGGATTTTTAAACTGACCCAAACCCTCTGGCAGCACTATGGCCCTGGGGTCGACTCAGCCTCTAACGGAAATGAGTACCAGACGCCTGTTCTGGGGGTAAAGGCGGCCGTCACGCAGGGCTGACAACCCGGCTGACATCAAGTGCTGATTGTCTAGAAAAAGTGGGAGCCTTAACCTCCTACTACCCCAAGGGTCTCCTGAGGCCTGTTGTGGGATCACTTTACTTTACTTACTAAATACTACGGCATATAAAAAAAATTAAATCCTATAAAAATAATAAATAATTTAAAGATAAAGATAGAAAAAACACTTTTCCAAGCCAAATTAATAGTAAGGTAATAACTGCTCACTGTAGGCTTGTTTGTCTCTTAACTGTGCTGAGCAGATGTTAAATTATATTTATTTCCCATTAACGTTTATGCAACATCCTCAGTCCTCTGAATCACAGTTTTAAAATTAATACAAATTCTAACTACTAACAAGAGAACTGTAAACCATTGCATGCTGAAACCTACTTTGAAATTTCTCCCAGAGAAGCGTTGAGACGTACCAAGGCCGTGACATATAGTTTAAAAAAACTAGTAGTAGTAGTAGGACTTTATTAGACAAAAAGTAAGATATTTACAATATTATTTACAAATATGGGTCGCACGGGCAGTAAGCCGTACGTGCTTTTGACAGTCCGTTACAATAAAGTAATAATTGGTACTAGTGTAAAGAAAAATAAACAACAAAGACAGCAATAACATTACAATTACATAAAGAAAACACAATAAAATATTACCATTAAATAATAACACAATAGCATTATACACTAATTAATTTATATATAATTGTTAATAATTAATGGTATTGCATTTTGATAACATATATTTATTCATGAATGAGTGTTGTCCTTATTTTTCGCGTTTTGTCCAGAAATTTACCGAGGTTTATCCAATTTTCTGGATTTACCAATAACTCGTAGCATGCCAATCTTTCCCGATTTGAATTTAGAAATCTTTCCGGTAATAACTGACGTCTCCAATATTCTAAATCATTACATTTTCCTAATATATGTATCTCATCTTCAAAGTTCCCGCACATTGGACATATTCGCATATCATGATCGTCGCTAATTTTTAGAAATTTCCATGCCCCTAGCCTAAACCAAGCAAGCCCTGATCTCTCCTTAAATCCTAGGTTGAGTATATACGATTCTTTTCCCCAGACGTGTTTTAGGTCTCTTTGTAACACAGTGAGCGTTTTCCTGTACATTCGGCGAAGGTGTCTTGTTGGTTTACATCTAAGTACCTCCTCCTTATTTTTCTCCACACGTTCTTGCGATTTTCAGTCCCTTTTTCCCATATCCAGCCCATCCCATTCTTTTGGAGTTCTCTCCTTACAAAAACTAAAACAACACGCTTTATTAGAAAACCGAACTAAAAAATGAAAAATAATTTTAATTTCCAACACGCTTGGGATAAAAATAAAGTGGTCAAGAAAAAAATCATCTCCAACACATATAGAATAAAACTAGAGTTATCAACAAAAATAAAATAATTTTACCATCAAAAGTGTGGGGTGCTTTTTATGATTTTTACATTTTCTTCTTAAAGCCTTTCTTTTACCAATATCTGTTTATTATCAGATATATTAATTGATATGGAGCACCCCACGCTTTTGATGGTAAAATTATTTTCTTTTTGTTGATAACTCTAGTTTTATTCTAGATGTGTTGGAGATGATTTTTTTGTTGACCACTTTAATTTTATCCCAAGCGTGTTGGAAATTAAAATTATTTTTCATTTTTTAGTTCGGTTTTCTAATAAAGCGTATTATTTTAGTTTTTTTAAAACTATTATCTATCACATAGATAGATAGATACAAGTCAAGCTAATATAAAGCGTGTAAAAAAAAGCGGGAAGATCTGCCTTTTTAACTGCAAGGCACTAAAATAGAGCGTCAGCCCTCTCATTTAAACTATAGGGAAATAATGGAACCTCTGAAAGAGACATACATATGAAACTGTCGAAATTTCAAATGATATGCGGAACTATACACAAAACATTAAAGAATAAAACAAGAATAGATACTAGATTGAAGTTTATAAAACATTGGCAGTTCCTGCATTACTTTATGAGAGCGAAACTTGGGTAATGACCAAAAAATTGCAAAGTAGAATACAAAGCGCAGAAATGAACTTCCTTAGAAGAACAAAAGGCTGCACAAGATTGGATCGGATAAGGCTACTGCGGCACACTGTGGACTGTTATATATCCTAGAGGAGTGACAAATGTATATTTAATAAAAACGAAATAAATCTCACATCATACATGAAAATTATTGAGTCGAAAAATAAACAAGTGCAATTTATTGGTAAACATTTTCGGAAAAAAACGAGTTCCTTATATAAAAATACCCAGAAACTACTGCATTTCTGGACATCTCTGAAAGTTTGTTGATAAAGTTCGTTTTAACCTATTTTTTCTGGCTGACCCTACGTGTTTTATCAGTTAAGGGCAATGTAAACTCAATTTAGAGGCTATGCACTTTCTGTTAAAATCTACAAAGAGAGTAAATCGTTTATCTAGTCAATATTGTTTGATCTTATTGGGGTGTGATATTAAGTCTCCTAGAATGCGATGGGCAGGACGTGGAAAGAATGAGGAATGAAAAAGGGACATATAAGGTTACTGTAGGAAAGCCAGAGGGAAAACGTCCAGTTGGTAGACAAATAATGAGGTGGGAGAATAACATTAACCATGATTTGAGGGCAGTAGATTATACAGGTGATGATTGGAAAACATTAGCTCATAATATAGATGTGTGGAGAGCTTATGTCCACACCCCAGCCCAAGGTTAAAAATAAGGTACGAATTAGTCTTCTCTAAAAAAATAAAAAAATCTTCCATCCATCCATAATAATTGTGCCCGAGAGCAGGTCTTTCACTGCAATCATAGCACTTTAATACTATGTTTTGCAGCTTTACTAGGGAATTGTAGGTGTGGTAGCTTCCCGTTGCTTTCCTCACCGGTGAAGGATGATGATGATAAGTATGATGATGATAATGATAGGATGATTTTTTTTTACAAATGCCCCAGGTTTTCTTTCGACATTCCTGGTTTCTCTCCTGGCATGACGTACTTGAAACCCACTTCTGAGGTTGGGGCACCTGGAAGGCGGGGTTATGTTGCCCCGATGATACGATGGGTGATGATGATGATAGTGGTGCGCCAGGAGAGTCCCTAACCCTAAGCTTAACCTAAGATGAATATGAATTATGATTGCGATGGCCATATCGGGGACCGTTTGGGCCTTAAAGTTTTCCTGACATTTGTCTTACAGGCGAGGAAAAACTCCGATAAAAACCTCGCCCAGAAAAACTGCCCCGGCCGGGAGTCAAACCCGGGCCCGCTGCGTGACAAGGCAGCACGCTACCTCGAGACCACAGCGGTGGACTACTTTTTAAAGTACAAATCAATAAATATAATAAAACAACAACAATAGATAAAAAATCCAAAACAGTTTGCCCGAAAAAAAAAACTGATTCTCTAGCCAATAAACTGAAGGGTTCGATAGTGCCAGTGAGATAGATAGTTGGGTATGATATGTATTGGGTAAACATTTTGCTAACATGCTGTATATAAGTTGAGAGGATGCTACTAGAGGCTCCATTAAGATCCGATACAAAGGTTGTCGTATTGGGAAGTAACTCTCTCGAGGACAGGAGAGACTTGGAGTAGCAAATAAAGAAAGATGGTCGCCGACTGGAGAAAATGACACGTCGTTCAATCTTCACTCTCTGTGTGAAATACGTTTCGACTTTCTGGAGTAATACTTATTCTACGGATACACTTACTTTATCCTTCTTTCCAAAAAGTTTCTGTCCCACGCAGTATCGACCTTCGCATTGCTCTGTTCTCGAGATCAAAAACATCATTCCCAAAATTGCAACGCTCACATCAGCCGTTTCCGACAGTCCGGTAAAATACAGGACACAATGACCCTAAATGTACGACACGGAAGAAAATACAGGATATTATAGGATAATGTAGTGAAATAGAAACAATTTTTTATTTAATGAGAATTCTCCTCAATACAGAGGTTTGTCTTTAGACGAACAATATCAAAATATAAAATAGGTTACATTACACTGAGCAACAAAAAATAAACTTTTTTTTTGTCTCAGAAAGAAAAATATGTGATTCTGATAGTATTTTTTCTCCTGAATTCAAATATGATATCGGTTGTTCTCCATCACGCAAGGTTTCTGAGAGACAGGAATTTATAATTTCAAACACTTTAATATTTTCTACATTCGTAACTACATAATATTAGAACATTCGTACTCACCTAGAAAATAAGAAATGACGATTTTCTGCTATATTTCGCCTGTGGAGCATCCCTCTTCATGGTTCAACAATAATCGGCCAGCATATTAGTTTTCCATTTGCCTTGATATCTCTTTTCCATAGCTGAAATCTCCTGAGTTAGCTCATTTGTTTTATTTTACAATGGACAAATTGACGAAAAAACGTTTATTAAAAAATAATAATTTAAATTCATTAATTGAAATTGAAATAAAAAAAACTGTGGGTGATGGTAAAATTCCGAATACATATTTGAAAACATGATAGAAACTGCATTAAGTAAGTTATAACTATTGGTACTCATGAGACAAAAATCATGTTGACCAGTGTAATTGACATCTAAATTACACAACGTTAGATATTACTTTTCAGAACTATACACTGCTTATGCATCATCCTCCACTACACCAAATATTTTCATTGACGTATGGACATTCTGTATCCAGGTACTAGCAGCTCGTCCTCTTCCTCCTCTCCTCTTAATTTTCCATTCTTGTACAAACCTGAGTATTCTTCCTTATCCCATTCTACGTACATGTCCGTACCATTATAATCGTTTACTTTCAATTGTGACAATACTTTCTTCTTTTACTTCCACAAGGCGTCATATTTCTGTGTTTATTATTTTATCTTTCCTGGATGTTCTGGCTGACCGTCTCCTGAAGTCCATTTCCAGTTCATTCAGTTTATTAATGTTCTGTTTAACGTCCATATCTATGCTCCACACAAGACTATACTCTGTGTTATGGTTTTAAATTTTTTCTTATTTTAAATATTTTTATTACATTTCTACTCCATCGAACTGAGTTTAGCATTCCAATTACTTTCTAGCTATAATTTTTTTTATTAATATCCATGTTGGTTGTAGCCTCTACTTCCAATATTGAGCCCAGGTAATGAAAATTTTGGACTTTTAAAATATTTTTCCAACAATATATAACTCATCAGAATCATTGGTTAAATATTCTATTTTGCCAAAGTTAATCTTTAGGCCCCACTTTTGGTATTCTATTGATCATACTGGATAACAAATTTTGGGCAACTTTGTTCCTCTCAGTTTTTTCATGGTTATTATATAATTCAGGCACCCTGAGTTCAAAAATATCAGCTTCACATACATAGCATCAATAGTTCTATGGAAAATTAATATATTTGAAAATGTGGGAATTAACACAAAAATGTATCCACAAATATAGATGGAATAAATGCCAGCTTATGTTGGTATTGAATCTGACGGTATGAAATGGGATTTTGTTTCATCATCACTGACTTGGTCATCAAATTTATTAAAAATGAAGTTGTTGCCGCCCTTTTCTTTCGTGTTGCTTTCGTGTGTCCCTCACCAAACTTCAAACGTAGTCACCCATCAAGTTTATATCCCACCTGCCCTGATATCTTGATTCCATGTTTTTGAGATTCTGATAGAGTTGTTATCCATGTTCTTCACTTACATCGCCCAAATGTGGTCTAAAGAAATCCAAATGTGAGTGAAGGTAATGAATTTAGATGACATTCTGCAATCTAATGTACGATATGTACTCAGCAAGTTCTCAATCAACTCTCGGTAATTGGGACTCTTCTTGTGTCCAAGGAAGCCATGCACAACATTACGAAATGCTTGCCATGTACTTCTTTCAACTGGTGTCATCTTTTGTTCTAAGTCTGCGGACTCCAGCATCTGTCATATTTGAGGTACTGTAAAAACTCCAAGCAAATACTTTTGCATTGGACAAACGTGGGAACATAGAGCGAATATGTTGCAAAGCATCTGACGATTTAACCAAAGCTTTAACATACTGATTTTCTATTCCAAGCTTAGTGTGGTGCGGTGATAGTAAGATCTTCTTCCTGTCAATAAGAGGTTCATGTAGAACATTATTTTCTCCTGGAACAAGTGCGTTTCTTGAAGGCCACACTTGTTGGATGTAGTGTTGGCCAGTTGCTCTGCTTCCCGTAAACAAAGGAAACGTGGATATATGGATGCGATCGAATCGTTAAAATTTAGAGAAAGATAATATTAACTAATCATGTACTTAGAACTGAAAAAGCAACGAAAACAAAAATCGTGATTACTATCGAACCGTTGACACTTGGAGAAAAATAATCACATATTTGAAATCAGAGCAAAAATCTGAGTCAGAAACACTTAAAACATGCAGAGGAACATTTTCATTGTTACCCTGTGTAATAAATACAAAGATCAAAATTCGAAATTAAACTGAAAATATGGTGTGTACGCACGTGTGTATACGAATGTAGAACCTATAGTAACAATACCAATTAAAACTGAGCTCATCGACGTAATTGCAAATTTAATATTAAACTGAGTTTACATATCTAGGACATAACTTTAACGCTTGTTGGTGAAACAGACAAAATATATTAAAACAGTAGGAAAATCATTAAGCCTTCCCTAGTACATCGACACACAAGGAATATGATTATATAAAACCTTAGCTAGACCTGTACAATGTTACGGAAGCGATGCATGGACCATGAGGAGTACTGATATCAGCAGAATAAGGCTAACGTAATGAGATTTTTGATTGCAATACTAGGGTATACTTGCATAGACTACAAAAGAAATGAAGATATTATGTAAACACTTCAATTACAACCAATCTCACAATTTATGAATAAATAACAGTTACAGTGGAAAATTGATGTACAATGAATGAATTTTAAGTCTTTCAAAAGTCATGCTTCAATATCTTTCTCAAGGGAAGAGATCTTTGGGACGTCCTAGAAAGAGATGGACCGAGATCTGAAGCCGTAACAGGTTTTGAGTCTTAGACTCGCTTGGAAGGCAATGACGTTGATGATAATGAATATTAAACTGGTACGATTCGTGATTCATGAAGCGAAAAATTCTTGTTTTTTTAATATTACATAACATAATTATATTTTTTCTTCTTCTTCTTCTTCTTCTTCTTCTTCTTGTAAAGGCAATGCCTTGTCAGTGAAACCATTTTCCACTTCTTTCAAGTATCTGTTTCAAGTACCTGCCATCCTGTAATAATTATTGATGTTGGATCATCCAAAACCCTGTTTAGGCCTTACAATTGATTTCTTCCTAAAATGTTTTCTTAAAAAAATATTACTCTAAGAATACCAATCTGACGTAGTAATACAAAAAAATTACAATTGATTTAGAAGATTAGTGACGTAATCTTATTGTGTTTCATCTAGTACTTACTGTACATAACTATCTAACTCACTGGCACTATGGAATCCGTAGGTTCATGGCCGTGCGGACATCAGCTCTCCATACATCCCTATCCTGAACTAATGTTTTCCAATCATTCCCTCAAGTCATGGCTAATATTATTATTCTTCCACCTCATTTTTGGTCTACCAACTGGGCGTTTTCCCTCTGCTTTTTCTATAAGGAATTTCTATACCCATATTTTATTCCTCATTCGTGTCTAATGTCCTGTCCAGTCTAATGTCCAGTCTAAGAACTTAACTGTTCTTTTCTCCATTGGTATCTTTACCTTGTCGTGGTGGAGTCGCTTGCATGCTAGAATGGCCCCGAGAGCTCTGCCGGCGTGGCGGTACTTTTGCTCCCGAAAGGGTTACCCATGACGTACAGGTCTTAGGCGATAAGCCAGACGAAAAAGAACCTTGGTAGAAAGAGTGACGATTTTTCACCGAAAAAGTGCAAACACTAAGAAACGAGGACAACTGGAGTAAACTTTTCCTGAGGTTAAAATTGTCCCCCATTCGGTTCTCCGGGGAATCCATGCCAAAGGTTCAAACACATGGACATGTTTCTAGGGACATGGAATGTTAGTGGGTTGTACTGTACATGGCTGTACTAATTTCAGAAAAGGAAATATGAGGAAATTGTTGTAGCGTTGTTGCACGCGGAGGGGTGAGGTGTGACGGAGTGTAAAGATTTATGTGATTAATTGCCTTGTGCAAGAATCTCAACAACACGTCAGAAACTTCACAATCAGCCGGTACTTTACAAGAGTAAAATCAAACAGTTTTATGACAGTTGGAGATTCATCGCTTCTGGGAATTAAGATGATTGCACTATTTATTTTTACATCCATATATGTAGTTGATAGAAGCACCCTAATTAGAACTTCCACAAGAACAAAGTGGTTTTACCTAAAGGATCTTCTAAACACAACACTTGATGCTGGATGTTAACCACTACAGGATAATTTCTTGTCTAGCTAAAAAGACGCAATTATACACTACTCATTATATTATATGCATTTACTCGAAAAAAAAAACATACAGGCGAATGGAGAAGACTACGTAACAGTGAGCTACACGATCTTTATAGGAAACCAGATATAATAAGAACAGTTAAGTCTCGTAGACTGCGACGGACTGGACATGTGGCAGGAATGGGGAATGAAAGAGGAGCCTGGAAACTTCTTGTAGGAAACCTGAGGGTAAACGCCCAGTCGGTAGACGAAGAATGAGGTGGGAGAATAACATTAACCGTGATTTTAGGGAAGTAGATTACACAGGGGATGAATGGAAAACAGCTCAGGATAGGGATGTGTGGAGAGCTTATATCCCCGCGGTCATGAGAACATAAGATATATATATATATATATATATATATATATATATATTTACACTTTCCAATATTGTTATTTTAACACAGTTCCAATAATGGATCATATTATATTATAATCATATTGTGAAAATAAAAATTAATATCTCAACCAGGAATCGAACCGTGGACCTCTCGTATTCCGTACGAGCGTGCAAGACCACTACACTTTTCGAGACATGGTACAAACATTAACAATTCTTTCAACATATACAAATCTATAATTTTCGTTTCGTCCGCTGCCAGGTTGATGTAACCACCAACATCAACGGCCGGCTTCATTTAGAAGTATCTATGTTTGAGAATTTTACATCACTTTTATAAGCAGTACCATGTTTCGAATAGTGTAGTGGTCTTGTACGCTTGTACGGAATACGAGAGGTCCACGATTCGATTCCTGGCTGAGATATTAATTTTTCTTTTCACAATATCATTATAATATTATATATATTTGTCACTAAAATGCTTGAAAACGTTCAAAATAATTTGTTTCTCTCCGCTTTCCTTAAAGGTTTTCCTTTTTGATGCTTTAAAAATTGTATAGGACAAGCAGCCATTTGGAACAATTGAAATCCTTATGTATTCTGCATTGCGCGTGCATAATGAATTGCTTACTTATTTAATCTATTAAAATTATATATTTTAAGATTCTCCCAAGTAAGATATATAGATGTGTGCCAGATAATATATTTTTTTTCCAAATGCAAGGGACTTGACAGAAATCATTGCCCATAATTATGAGTAAACAAATTTTTTTTTAATAATTGATAACAGTATGGTAAATTATAACAATGAAACAACATAGCAAAACAGTACAGTTTGGCTCTTGCTTCCCAATATCTATCATTCAGCATAGCAGAGAGAAGTGCCTGACACTGTAGCAGATGGTTTCTGTCCATAGTGTTCGCGGAGCATAGTGGGCAATGAGGACTTCTGTAAATTACAATTCGATCAAGATGGGCTGCAAAGATGGGGTACAAAGATAGACCTAGCTCCATGTGGTGTACCTGGAAACGAAAATTCTTTCCGTAAAGTAGTCTATCACATACAGGCCTATATGAGTGTGCTAGATAACATATATTTGTGATTATTTGTATTAAAGAGCGAACTAGTCCCGCGCCGTAGCCGAGCGGTTAAGGTAGGAAGCCTTGGCGCAGAGCTACGGGACTTGTGCTGGTTCGAGTCTCCATGGGGAAGAAATTTTCTCATGGTATTTCGGCCAGTATGGGACCGGTGCCCACCCAGCATCGTGAGGCAATTGGGTAGCTACAATAAGTAGCGGCTCCAGGTTGAGGAACCAGCTATAACGGCCGGGGGACTCGACATGCTAACCACATGTCACCCCTACACTGGCTGTTGATCATCTACCTCTGTGATTGACACATGTGGATGTGAAAGGCTAGCAGCCGGCTGGTAAAAGGGCAACCGCTGAAAAGTGGAAAGACCCTCAATCGGAATCGGAAAGGGCGAACTAAATTTTCTTATATGCTTAAAGGTAAAATAATTATTCGATCAAGGAAAACGCAGTCATACATATCATTTGTTTGCATTACAACTGGAACTTAGCTCGGAAAATGTGTAACTACTCGTACTTGCTCCACAGTCGCCAAAAGAAAATGTAACTATAGAGGAACTTCAGGTAATTTGGACCCCTGTTTTCAAATTGTTGTTTTTCAACTTTTAATTAAGGGATTTGAATTTTGTTTAATTACAGTGATTATTATTAGTGTTGAAATTATGAAATATCAATGTTATTTTTTTCAAATATGGAAACATCTTCATAATTTATAAACAATTTACTTTACAAGAAAGGTCCACTTTAACTTTCATATTCCGATAAAGTGGATCCCAGAGTCCTCCTTAGCTTTTAGTCTATTTTTAAGTTTATTTACTCCATTAATTTATACAGACAGGCACAGATTAATCTGAAAATATTTATGACTGATCATAATTAAAAAGCGTTGATATTTATTTAATGTTTTTAAAAATTATTGTTGATTATAACATTCACAGTCCGTCGCCGTGGCGTAGTCGGTAGAGTCCCCTACCTTCCACTCCGGCGACCCGGGTTCGATTCCCGGCGGGGTAGGGAATTTTAAAATCTCCACCTTGGGTCTGGATGTGTGTCCATTAATGCTCAACCTGAGTGCACATTTCCTATAAAACAAAAAATTATAACATTCACACGTCATTCAACTGCAGAAAGCGACGTCTTTGGGTTTAGTAAAATTACAAGGATATTAAATGAAATTAATTAAGTGAATTTTTACAGATAGCATCCTCATGATAAAATATACGTATTCGTTTAAAGTGGACCCAGAGGCCACCATGTCACATAATATCAAACCAACCTGTTAGTATAATAAAACAGCATCTACATAATATATTTAGAAGCTTTTTCAACATTTGTAATTTTTTTTGCAAGTGCCCCAGGTTGTCTTTCGACATTCCTAGTGTTCTCTCGAGACATGGCGTTCTTGTAACCCACTTCTGAGGTTGGGGCGCCTGAAAGGCGGGGTTACGTTGTCCCGATCATATGATGGTGTATGATGATGATAGTGGTGTGCCAGGAGAGTCCCTAATCCTAAGCTTAATCCAAGATAAATATGAATGATGATGATTGCGATGGCCATATGTTTTCGGGGACCGTTGGGGCCATAAAGTTTTCCTGACATTTGTCTTACAGATGAGGAAAAACCCCGATAAAAACCTTACCCAGAAAAAACTGTCCCGACCGGGGATCGAACCCGGGCCCGCTGCGTGACAAGGCAGCATGCTACCTCGAGACCACAGCGGCAATATTCAATAACAGAAATGAATAATTGATTCTTAGCTTGAAAAACTTTTTAAATGGTTATATTCATAAATATCTTGGCACAAAGAATAAAAAAAAGAAACTGGCCTTGAACCGTCAAAGTTGATGAGAAGAAGTTAAAATATTTTCTGTTCGAGGACAGCACCAATTAAAGAAGATATTAACAGGGTTCACTCAAACAGAAGTGTTCACATTACCCGAACTTCTCTATATTATTAATTATATCCTGCGTTTTAGACATCGAAGTCAGATAGATTCCTCTCGGCTCTGACACCAACGGCACGTATGTAAGATAGAGTGACATACTGAAAGAGAATCTATAGAGTTGGGCAGATATTTAAACCGTAACAGACACACGCATGGATTGTTGAGAATTTTAACCACAAACTCGCTACAACAACGCCGCTTGGTGTTTGGAATGACGATTAATTTTAATGTTAGAGAAGACCAACATTGCTATCATGCCTGTACTATTATCACATCGGTTATTGATTCCACACGCATACAATTTATTTTTATTTCCCCCTTCTAGAACATACAAATACCAACGCACTGTACATTTTTTCCCCCAAAATATCCCCTTTGCTGTCAGAAGTAACACATTTAAAGTTTACACTTTTTCATTTTGGATTTGTTTATCGTTGCAAACCAATACACGTTATGGATTTCAGTTTTAAATTTTACAATTATGGTTAACAAAAATATTTGTTTTTGTCAGTTGGCAATGTTAATAGTGAGGGAGTGATATAAAAATTTTATTTCCTTTCTACCCACACCATTAGTAAAATAAAACAAACGATTTTTTTTCTAACAGTAATTAAAATAAATGATAATTTGCAAATGGTTTTTTTTTTATTTCCAATATTTAAATGCGGAATAACCAACTTTTAAAATCACTACAGACCATATGATTTATTTATTACGTATTGAGATTTTATCACAGACATTTGTGAACTTAAAAAAATACAATTATATTGCTTGTTACGATAAACAAATATAATATGATGTGGCATATAATTTAATTATCTCTATATTAAAATGTTCCAATAAACATATATGATTTAATTTATAAAGGACAACAATATCGAAAATAAAACAAAACATTTCAATAAACAAATGAGTGTAATCTAATATATAAAAATCAATGTTTGTTTGTTTGTTCGTATTCTATGCGCAGCCATACAGTTGATCCGTTTTTGATGGGTTGTTTTGCAAAATGTTCAGGAGATTCCCGGGATGAACATAGGCTGTAAGGGAGTTGTAATATTCAACCCTTTCACCCCCAAAAAGCACCCCTTGTACCGAAAAACGTGAAATAAGTCCCTATTTAATGTCTTACGTTGCCTAAACCATAACAAATACACCAAATTATTGTACCAGAATTGAATATCTCAAAAAACTCCACAAAAAGTCCGCAACAGCATATGTTTATCTTTTACGGATATACTCACATTAACCATTTTTGTCTTTCATTGATGCCAACAAGATCGGAATAAGCTGCGTCCCGGACAAGCATAGCAGCTCAAGGCTGGTGGTAAAAACACATTAACATTTATATAGGAGTTGCAGCGCATGACGGGTATTAGTTTATAATAAAATTAGTTGCTCTTTGTTTTGCGTTTATTAATTTTTACCATTCTTGTATACAATATAAACAACAGTTTGGAAAATAAATGCTGACAGAATAAAATTAGATTTCCCTGAGATTTTATATTGGCATGTCTACAATAAAGTCTTAACAGTATTTTATAATTTAATTGCGATTAGCATTTTCTCTTAATTTTTTCTTCTTTTTCTGTTTTTCCATCTTGTCCGTCTTGTTTTTTATTGTTTTACTCTTGTTTCCGTTTTACATACAAATACAACTACGGGAGACATAACCAGACCGAAGTGCATATTTAAATCTCCGTCCCCGCCGGGAATCAAATCCGGGTCGCCGGTGTGGAAACTAGGAACTTTACCGACTATGCCATGTCCATGGACGTTTGTTTTGAACCTCGGGTTTGTCGATACTGGGATTTGAACCCTGAGTTTCCCGAAAAGACTCTCAAACTCTACCGCTTGATCTAACCCGCGCCGCGCCGCGGTTAGGTATTGAATTAGAGCTGAAAAAAAAAACAGAATTCATGATAAACTTATAAACTAATTAAATCATGCCAATTGAATATTTTAATACTGTGACATTATTATCTCCCAATGCTAGAGTTTATAACATTTTATCTAATGACATCAGAAGATGAAATAAAAGTTTCAGAAAACAAATTGAACAAAATTATCAACTAACTTAATTTGACTATTTAACTCATGCCTGAAATGGTAGCCACTGACCAATCACGATTCAATGAATTTTGTTTTACAACCAATGACAGTCGTGTTTCGCCTCGCCTTTTATCGATTTCTCTCTATCAGGTCCTGCTTTTGTGATAAAGAAAGCTCCTCCATTTTGATATTCTGAACAGATTATAGCATTATTTTTCTCCAACGAATACATTGAATATAGTAAATAATTACCTGATTTCGTGATTTTACTCAGTTGTTTACTAAAAAAATTAATGAATAACCTATAATGTTGATTATAATATACGGTTTGATATGTTTAATTATTTCTCTACTAGGGTGGATTCTTACAATATTACGATCCTATTTGGCAATAAATATTATCAAGTTGCAGCGAATATACATAACCTCACATTTCTGATTTGTTTTCAAACATCGCCGTTTATATTAAATGCATACATATTTTAAAATAAATGTAACTATATTTAAATAATGATTTTTGAGTAAACAACTTAATTTTATTTGTTAAATGGTCCTAACAAATGCAACTCTTGATTTCCAAATCCTCTAGATAAATTCACTTCGAGACTCGTGAATTTATCGATGATTTGGAAATCACTCGTGGACATTACTTATGAAAATACTCACTACCGAAACTAAATAAATAGGCATTTAGGAAAGTAATATGAAGAGAGTAGTGAATAATAAATACAATTGAATGAGCGTCAGAGTTTAAATGTTATGGAAATATAATATATTCTTACAATGAGAATATAAGTAACTACCCCATATGGACTAATGATTAATATATTTGTTATATTTTACATAAATAAGTGAATATATATTAATCAATTATTCAATAATATTATTTAAGCTTTTATCTAAAGGGGGATAAAATTAAATTGGAATATATCTACAACTCACTAACACTATCGGACCTATCGGTTCATAGCTGCGCGGACATAAATCTCCATACATCCTATCCAGAATAATGTTTTCCAATAATTCCCTGTATAATCTACTTCCCTCGAATCCCAGGCTAATTTTTTTCTCCCACCTCATTCCTGGTCTACCAAATGGCCGATTTTCCGTCTGGTTTCCTACAAAAGCTTAAAAGCTTCCATGAACTTATTTCATTCCCCATTCGTTCCACATGTCCTGCCCATCCCTATCCCGAGCTAATGTTTTTCAATCATCCCCAGAATAATCTGCTTCCCTTACATCTTACAATGAGGATATGCATTTAAAAGTACAATATTACAGCAAAATGAACGGAATGATACATTTGGGTAACCATGACAATAAACACGGAACTTGGAATACACAGCGTTACGTCATAGGCGCTATTTAAACATGGTGGTAAAACTGGGCGATTAAACACCAGGATAAACAAAGACTGAAGGCTGCGCAGTTGAAATTTTGTAATTCTCTTTTAGGACTCAATTACATAAAAAAGAAACAGGTATTCTAGAACAACTTCCAGTCAAAGAAGTAAAAACGAATCTACATAAATTCCTGATCAACGAGAGAAGAATAATAACATAGAGGAAATAACGTTGCAAGCATTGTATTCAACAGAATATAGAAGCATAGGTTGGAGGGAGGGATAAAGGACAAATTATTATTGTTTTATACTGTTTCAAATAAAGTTCAGTTCATTTAAAATGCAGTGATCTGTTTCGTATAATGTATATTACCACTACGTTTTGGACATATTTTTGTATATACATTGTACGTGATGTCTACCGCTGTGACCTCGAGGTAGCGTGCTGTCTTGTCACGCAGCGGGCCCGGGTTCGATCCCCGGTCGGGGCAGTTTTCTGGGTGAGGTTTTATCGGGGTTTTTCCTCACCTGTAAGACAAATGACAGGAAAACTTTAAGGCCCAAATGGTCCCCGAAATAGTATAGCCATTATCATTATCATCATCATCCTTCACCGGTGTGGAATGCAACGGGAAGCACCACACCTACAACTCCCTAGTAAAGCTGCAAGCATAGCACGAACATGCTATGATTGCAGTGAAGGACCTGCCTTCGGGCAGAATTACTATGGATGGATTGTACGTAGTATAAATAAAGGGCAGATATTTTACTTCCCGCACGTGGTTTGTATAGTTATCTAGGTTGACAATCCCGAAATGTAGGAAGTTGAACTTTCAATCATGGTATTACTTTGCTGTAAGTACGACAAAACGCACTATCGCGCATGTTGTGACGTTAACTTGGAATTGTAATTGTTTTGTTTTCATATAATTTTAGCTTGCTTTTATTCATTCAATATTCAATGTTGATTATGATAGCATAGCTACCGAAATGCGTCGACGTTTTAATATTTTTCTATGATTGTGTTTAAAGTGACTATTTAACTCATGTCGCAAATGGTAGTCAATGACCAATCATGTTTCAATTAATTCTGTTTTACACCAATGACAGTCGTGTTTCACCTCGCTCTTTGTCGATTTCTCTTTATCAGCTCCTGCTTTTGTGATAAATAAAGCTCCTCCTTTTTTAATATTCTGAACAGGTTAGACCATTATTTTCCTTCAACAAATACATTGAATATAGCAAATAATGAATAGATTCAGTGATTTTACTGAGTTGTTTATTCAAAATATAAATGATTAACCTATAATGATGATCATAATAGTTTGATGTGTTTCATTATTTCTCCACTAGAGTGCATTCTTACAATATTGCGATCCTATTTGGCAATAAATAATATGATCGAGTTGCAGTGAATATACATAACCTCACATTTCTAATTTGTTTTCAAACATCGCCGTTTATATTAACTATATAAATATTTTAAAACACCGGTAATTATATTCAAATAATTACTTTTTAGTAAAGAGATCTTAATTTTATTCGTTAAATAGTCCTAACAAATGCCACTCTTGATTTCCAAATTCTCTAGATAAATTCACTCCTCACTTTGTGAGTCGCTAATTTATCGATAATTTGGAAATCACTAGTGGCATTACTTATGATAATATTTATATCACTACGCTATGTTTATACGATTTATTTTCTTTTGTTTATTACAGTCATTTGGATAACGAGAAACCATTTTGCTGAACAGCTATCACTTATAGGATCGAAAGAAAAAGAATCGCGGTGCGTCTCGACTGATGAAAGATTTTGGGTTCCAAAGAACCCCGTGTTAGCTACAAATCGGGTATTAGAAGCACGTGCATTGAATTTCTTACTCACGGTAGGGTGTGATAGAGGGATGAGATTACAAGTGGAGAGATTTTTGTAAAAAATCTTATTATTCTTTTCCTAACACACGCGAATTTTTTTTTCTTTTTCATTTCATGCCATATTGTTCCTTGCAAGTATTCCCCCTCCTCCCCTTAACATTTCGCTCGATTCGTTCCGCGGGGGTGCAAATATATCGCGGAAATGCTGACGCATGTTTTCCACCACTAACCCACCCCTATAACCTCTTCTTTTATAATCTAGCAACGTATATGAGAGAGGGTTTAGTACAAAAAGCACGCAAGTCCTACTGATAGCATCTGTTGCTGTTTGGGGGTTGGTCTATGAGGATGTTGATGGATATTCGTTAATGTTCCAGTAATTCCTGAAAAGGTGTTAGAAGTGTGAAATACTCCTTCCTTTCTAAAGGGCAATTTATTCAAAATTTATAATTCTTTTTAAGAAAGATCAGGTCGGTTTAGTTTAATATTATACAGACTTAGATTGTGTAGAAAAAATCTATTACCGAACGTTTTGGATCAGACGATAGAGTTTAAGATTTATATTCAGGAGATCGCGAATTCAAATCCCGATGCCGTATTTCCTAACTAATTCTTACTAATGGTTTTCCTCAGTCACAATACAAAATGCTTTATTTAAGTAAAAAGTTATCACCTCGCCTCATCTCCTTCTTCTTCTTCTTCCTGAACTAGTTTCGGGACCTTCTTCGAATTCCATCCTCAATATTTTCATAATCGGCCGCGGTGGACTAGTGGTTATGCTCCTTGCCTCTGGTCCCGAGGGTCGCGGGTTCAAAACCGGCCGGGGTCGATGGATTTTTTAGGACGGAAAAATCCAAGGAGCAAGTCCTCCGGGAGGGATTTTCAGGCTCGTAAAAGATCCTTAAGCCTGAATTAAAAGGCTTCTAAGCAAAATTTACCAAATTTTCCCGTCCTAGTACTACCTTGGTTTCTTAGATGTCAGTATGAGGCGGAATGCTGACCACGGACCACTCAAATGGCATCTATACGAAAACAAGTGTTACTAAATTAGTATGTCAACTTTTATAAGATACATTATGTGTCCGTTGAGGTATTATTCAAAATTAAAATGTAAAATTATGGAATATTCACCTGTAAGGTCCGTCTCCTCAACTTAATTAATTACTTATCTGTAGCGCTTTCTGGACTTGTCCCATCATCGGCAGGATTCAAAACTGCATTTAAATAATTAATTGAGGAGACGGACCTTTCAGGTGAATATTCCATAATTTTATATTTTAAATTTAAATTAGTATGGTTCAAATTCTTCCCTGTAGGGGGAAAGCGCCTAAATCTCTGTTAAGGGAAACATGGGTTTACAAGATACAACAAGATTTTTCATATGTAGTCTAAGAAGAAGAATATGAGGTCAGGCGATAACATTTTATTTAAATAAATTATCCCATAGTGTTGATTCCTAAAAGTTAATTACAAAATGCTTTATTGGTTATTATTGAATAGCGATGACCCACTTCATCAATATATTATAATCGTCACTTCATAATTAATTGCATTTGCACAAAACAAGAGAAATGTTATGATTTTATTATAATTGTATTACTTAAATTATGATTTTTGACACCATTGAGTCCTCATAAAATTTTGTATCTACAGTCTTTATAGTCCACCGCTGTGGTCTCGAGGTAGCGTGCTGCCTTGTCACGGAGCGGGTCCGGGTTCGATCACCGGTCGGGACAGTTTTTCTGGGTAAGGTTTTTATCGGGGTATTTCCTCACCTGTAAGACAAATGTCAGGAAAACTTTAAGTCCCAAACGGTCCCCGAAATCATAAGGCCATCATCATCATTATCATTACCATCCTTATCATTATCATCATCATCATCCTTATCATCATCATCATCATCCTTATCATCATCATCATCATCCTTCACCGGTGTGGAAAGCAACGGGAAACTACCACACCTACAATTCCCTAGTAAAGCTGCAAAGCATAGCATGAAAATGCTATGATTGCAGTGAAAGACCTGCCTTCGGGCAGAATTACTATGGAAGGATGGAGTCCTTTATAGGAAAGTAAACCCTCTACTCACGCATGATGTAAACCAAATTAAGGGATGTGTTGATCCCTATTAATGAAGGTCTGTGATATTCAAGGATTCCGTATAACATGTCCTGGCACTATCACAGAGTCATATGCAATTAAATGGACCAAATTGATGATATGAATATGGAGAAGTGATGGAATTAAGTGTTTGGCAGGAGAAAACGGGAGAAATCCCGAAAAAAAAAAAAACTTGTCATGGCTATGTTTCGTTCACCACGAACCCCATATGGAGTAAAGAGATGAGGCTTCGGGCACCCAGAAGTGGAGGCGAGTTGTCTAATCATTTGTCTCGGAGCTGTCCACATTTCTTTCATAACCACTACACATGTGTTACCACTAACTAACTAACTATTTACTGGCACTATCTAATCCGGAAGTTCATGGCCGCGCAGACATACATTCCTATCTTGAGTTAATGTTTTCCATTCAATCACTGTTAAATTAACTGCCCTCAAACCATGGATAATGTTATTCTTCCACCTCATTCTTCTGCTGGAGGTAACTCACATTCTGGATTTTCTGTAAGGAGTTTTTGTGCTCCTCTTTCTTTCTCTATTCGTGACACATGCCCTGACCATCGCAGTATATGCGACTTAACTATTCTTATTAGTTATGGTTTTCCTTTCGTGTAGCTCACAGTTATGTAGTATTCTCGATTCACCTCTCAGTTCGTCTCTCTTTAATGCAAAACATTTCATAATAACTTTATTCATAAATATCGTAATATTTTCTCCTCCCTTAAAGTAAGAGTCCATGTTTCGTACCCGTATAATACAATTGGAAGAATAATAGTTTTATATATTTTTAGTTTAACGTTTTTGAGAGAATTTAGGATAAGAGTCCCTGTAATACCTAATAGAGTTTCTAGAATCGAGTCCTGTTTAATTTCTTATACCTTCGGACGGAAAAGTGTGTTTCAATAATTATAACATCATATGTTTATAGAATGTAAGTAATAGGTCTATAAATGCTTATTTTTTAAGTCCAAACTTATTTGGGGTCAATTTATTCAACATATCTTACACTCAGATTTAGGGAGCGGGATGTCTTAATACAGATACAATGTTTGTCTCAGTTCGCCTATATATGATGTTAGGTCTATTATAAAAATAATAATAATAATAATAATAATAATAATAATAATAATAATAATAATAATAATAATAATAACAATAATAAGGTAATGGCATTCCAAGGGAAAAATCAAATCAGATCCAAAATAGTAATAGGAAACAAAATCATAGAACAGGTGAACCATCTCAATTATCTAGGATGTGACATTTCATTTAATTATGATAATGATATAACTAATAAAATAGCAAAATTCTAGGGAATATGTGGTACGATAAAACGATCACTAAATAATAAAACAACAAGAGACCCAATTGAAATTGTATAAAACATTGGCAGTACCGGTACTGCTCTATGGATCAGAAGCATGGATACATAAAAAACAAGATCTAAGTAGGATAACGGCGGCAGAAATGAAATGTTTGAGATCTGTTAAAAGGTGCACTAAGGAAGACAGAATCAAGAACACAGAAATAAGACAGGAACTTGAAATATTTGCAATAACTGATAAAATAGATACATATAGACAAAAATGGAAGCAACACATAGACAGAATGAATGAAGATAGATATCCAAAACAAATAAAATACAAACCTAAAGGCACCCGAGATGTGGGCAGACCTAGAAAGAGATGGGCTGAAGTAGGAACGGATCAACAGACATAATCCATGAATGCAGATGATGATGATGATGAATAATAACAAGAATAATAACAATAATAATAATAATAATAATAATAATAATAATAATAGCTTTATTTTAACTGGCAGAGTTAAGGCCTTAAGGCCTTGTCTACCCCTCAACCAGGTTAAAAAATTACACAAATTATTCTTACATCTAAATTACAATAAACATAAAAATATATATGGTACGTGTACAATATAATCATTATTTACAAAATATTTTAATCTAGAGCTAACGATTCAAATAGAAAAAGAAAAGACACATAAAAAATAACTTAATACGTAGAATAAATTTAGTTGACAAGAAAAATTAATTATTTAACAACATATATTTGAATAAACGTGACTTAAAGGTGCCAAGTGTGCGGCAACCCGTGGTATACTGAGGAAGGAAATTTCAGGAGCGGTTAGAGGCTACTGTGAAAGATGTAGAATAAGAGGAAGAGCTATAAAGAGGGCTTTTTAGGAGACCTATCTTGTGACTTAGTGTCAATATTGTGATAAGAAGATAACGTCTTAAATCTGGACGCCAGGTAACTAGGAGTGTAGGAATTTAAAAGCTTGAAAGAGTGAAAGAGTTTTAGTGATTTCATTTTCCCCAGAGGTTTCAAGATCAAGTCACTGCGTCTCCCACTATATAACACGAACACTCACCCTCAACTCCGTGAAGCTGCGCAGTTGTACTCGTATATCAAAGCAACTTTGCAAGAGGACCGGCTTATGTGACTGTCACGTGAGGAGTTATGTTATAAGGAGTGGGAGTTAGCTAGTGGAGAATATCGGACCACTAGTAGAACACACAACAGTGAGTCTTTTATATATTTGTTTCATTCAAAATGTTTTGATAGTTATCAGACTCCAATATCAAAGCTTTTGTTTGCTTACATTCAAAGTATTTAGCTGATGATAACGTTCCACAACAATATATTACTAATATCTTCAACATGGTAAACTATCTTCTTGGAAAAAGATGAACACTGGAGTAAGACAGAGATGTGGGCTTTCTCCGGTGCTTTTATATATATGAATAGAATAATAAACGAATGGAGGAAAACACAACGGGGATATATACCCATCAATAGGAACCTCAAACTCGATGCTATTCTTTTTTGCAGACGATTTAGCGCTTCTGGCACTTTCCGAAAATGATTTGCAACGATCAATTTATAATTTACAAAAAACAGCTGCCAAATTTAATATGGAAATATCAATTAACAAAACTAAACTTATGACATTTCATGGGAAGGACCCCATACAGAGAAAAATCTGTCTCCAGAATAAAATTTTAGAGAGATCTAATCAATTTAAATATCTTGGATATTATATCTCTATCTGGGAAGAAAAGGATATCCCTGAAAAAAATACTAGTTATAATAAAAGTTTGGGAATTATTAACCAAGTTATGAAACCATCCCTTGTACACAAAATCACCAGATTACGTTTATATAACACTTTGGCTAGACCAGTGTTGACCTATGGTAGTGAAGCATGGACACTAAAAAGACAACATGAAAGCAGAATAACGGCTTGTGAAATGAGATTCACGCGCAGAACAGGGGGTTACACCAGATGGGATCGGAAAAGGAACACCGATATCTTAAAATAATTGAAGACTACGTCAATTTTGGAATATATTAAACAGTACCAACTAAATTGGAAACACCATCTTGAAAGAATGAGTTCAAATCGGATCCCCATAGCTGTTTATAATTACATACCAAGAGGACGAAGATCTCTGGGCAATCCCATGAAACGTTGGAGGGAAAATTTTCTGTAGGATCGTAACAGGCCTTGGCCTAATATTTGGAAGGAAGAAGAAGACATTCAAAGTATGTTCTTACAGTACATTTCAATGATGAAACTATAGGTATCTTCATAGTTAATTTCATCTCCATTCTTATCCAAACTTATAAACTTTTGGTCGTAAATGTACACTTTGTGAATGTACACTCTTGAAGAAAAAAAAATTGCACAGTTTTGTTTTGCCCAATGTTATATTTCTGACCCTTCACCGGTGTGGAAAACAACCGGAAGCTACCACACATATAATTCCCTAGTAAAGCTGCAAAGCGTATCATGAAAATGCTATGATTGCAGTGAAAGACCAGCTCTCGGGCAAAATTACTATGGATGGATGGATATTTCTGGTATTCTCTTCCGGCATTCTCTGATATTGACAGGTGTTTTATCCTACATTTATAATGATATTGAGACGTATAAATAACAAACATTTTCTTTTTGGTATTTTTGTAAAAAAAAAACGTGCTTGAAATGTTACATTTTTTTCTCAAGTAAAAATAATGGACCATTCCACAGTATTGGATTAAGAAAAATAATATTTTGTAACCAATGTCATTTCGATCGGATATAAAAATGACAATTTCAGTAATTTTTACAATATACAACAGAGTACACCAGGGATTTTGCATTTCAGATTATGGATGCTACCCATCTAAAAAAATATTTTATTTTATTTCAAAATGCCAAATGTAATAAACATATGAGATGAAAGTATTGTAGATAAACTATGACGTTCAATACGATGCAATAAACCTAATAATTAACTTCTTATCTTTTAATTTAATTTAATTTGTGATATCACCGATTAAGAGATCTAAAAATGCCAAAGAATTGATTTTTGCCATTTTACGTGTTGTATGAAAATTAGACCAATTTTCATTACAATTATAAAGTAATGCATAAATAGTCTCCCATATTTGTTTGCTAAAATAACTACATTTTTGGGTATAAGAGGTTTCAGTATATCTACTGCAAGTAATTCGTACTAAAATTTGACCTGTGTCAATATTTTAAACTTGATCATTGTTCACTTCTGACTAAATCGAATTATATATTGTGTATTGTACCGGTACCATAAATATTGAAAAAATAGAAATCAACAAACTGGCATTTTTTTACATGAGAAGAGTATACTTTTAATAACCATGTTTGAACGCCGTTGAGGTTAAAATTATATCAATTATAAAAAAAAATTGTACCTTATATAATTGCAATCCACCACTGTGGTCTCGAGGTAGCCTTGTCACGCAGCGGGCCCGGTTTCGATCCCCGGTCGGGGCAGTTATTCTGGGTGGGATTTTTATCGGGTTTTTTCCTCACCTGTCAGACAAATGTCGGGAAAACTTTAAGACCCAAACGGTCCCCGAAATCATATGGCCATCATCATCATCCTTATCATTATCATCATCCTTCACCGGTGAGGAAAGCAATGGGAAGCTACCACACCTACAACTCCCTAGTAAAGCTGCAAGCATAGCATGTAAATGCTATGATTGCAATGAAGGACCTGCCTTCAGGCAGAATTACTATGGATGGATATAACTGAAATGAGAAGAGTATCTTGTTATCAGCCGTTATGGAATAATGGTAATGACGAAGTAGCACGGTTGGGTTCGATCCCGCTAGGGACAAGTTTCCTGTAAAAGGTTTTCTTAGGGTTTTTCCTATAAGACAAATGTCAAGAAACGTATGAGCGCACATAGTCCCGAAACACTATCTGGTCATAAAAATAATCTCTATAATGTTAGCCTTGTTTAGTATTAATATATTAGTGAACTCTAAGTTCTGTCTTAAATGTTTTGTGTTGTCCCATACGTGGGTTAAGAATTGAGCTACTCATTAATCCGAAGAGTCCTTCCATGTTCTTGTATGTTGACCAAGTGAAAACTCCTAACTTATTATATCACTTTAGCGGTTTAATTAAGCTTAACTAATATATAAAAAATGAATGTTTGTTTGCTTGGTTGTTTGTACTTTATGCGCCGCCACAGTTGATCCGATTGTGATGGGTCTTTTTGCAAAATGCTCAAGAGATCCCCGGGATGAACATAGGATATAAGAGAGTTGTGATACTCAACTCTTACACCCTTAAAATCGCCCTTTGTAGTGAAAAACGTGAAAAAGTAGCTCTTTGGACGCTTAATTGGCTTACATTGCCCAAACAATAACAAATACACGAAATTAATGTATGCAGAATAGAATACCTCAAAACGCTATACAAAAAAAGTCTGCGACAGCATATGTTTATCTCTTACGGGTAACTCACAATAACCGTTTTTGTCTTTCATTGATGCCAAGAAGATCGAAACAAATAAGTAGATTCCTGTGCAAGCATAGCAGCACATGGCGGGTATTCTTTTATGGATAACTCACAATAAAGAATTTTGTCTTTTAGCTCATTTATGCCAAGAAGATCGAGATAAGTAGATTCCCCGGCAAAACCGGGAATCTTAAAATAATTACGATGTACATTTATAATTATTTTTCATTTTACTTATTCAACTAATCATAAGAAATACATTGATTTTTGTATTTCAGCTCATTTATGGTAAGAAGATCGGTATGAGTAGATTCCCGGGCAACGCCGGGTAATCAGCACGTTGTATCTAAAATATAAATTTAAAATTATTACCACTTCTACTTATTCAACAAAACATAAAAGCACATTCTTTTCATTTATTTAGGCGTAGCAGCGCACACCGGGTATTAGCTATTATTTTCTAAATATTTAAATAGTTTATAATTAAACATATCTTCATTCTAAAAATAGTAATATTTAATAATGCATTTATTAGTGAAGAATTTAAGAAATACACACTTTCTTATAAACAACATGGTCATATTTATTCTGGTTTACATTCATGTTCTTTGGGATATAGGCCCTACTCGTGAATTTTTTATATTACTACTTTTATTATTTACATTATATTCTTACATTGATTTCTTTTACATATGTTAATTATAAAGGGAGATGTAATAACGTTATAATTGTATTGAGGTAGTTTAATTAAAATTCTAATTTAAAAATGTAGTAATAGGACTTTATTAGACTAAAAGTAAGATACATACAATGTTATTTACAAATATGTGTCACACGGACAGTAAGCCGTACATGCTGTTGACAATCCGTTACAATAAAGTAATATTTGGTAATAGTATCCATCCATAGTAATTCTGCCCGAAGGCAGGTCTTTCACTGCAATCATAGCATTTTCATGCTATGCTTGCAGCTTTACTAGGGAATTGTGTAGGTGTGGTAGCTTCCCGTTGCTTTCCACACCGGTGAAGGATGATGATGATGATAATGATAAGGATGATCATGATGATGGCCATATGATTTCGGGGACCGTTTGGGCCTTAAAGTTTTCCTGACATTTGCCTTGCAGGCGAGGAAAAACCCCGATAAAAACCTCACCCAGAAAAACTGCCCCGACCGTGGATCGAACCCGGGCCCGCTGCGTGACAAGGCAGCACGCTACCTCGAGACCACAGCGGTGGACGGTAATAGTATTAAAAAAACAATAATATTACAATTACATAAAGAAAACACAATCATTCAAAAATGTATGTAGGCCTGTGTGATACTGGGTTTAAAAAAATCCTCCCCTGTCAGGGCGTGTCACTTTAAGACTAGGGAGCGTGGGGCACGTAAAAGTGCTTACAAATGGAGTGGTTAAGCTAAGAAAAGAGAAGAAAGAGACGTGTTTCTTGTTAAGCGGTTGAAAAGTCTTGTACTTTAACACCTTGTAGGGAGGCGAAATCGATTGAGTGTGGTTATCCGCCTCTCAGGAGGAGATAATTTGATAATGTTGAAATGGTCATTTGCCTGTCGGGATGGAGTAGATCTGTCACTAACAACTGATTTGTTCACCACAATTTCCATCTATAGCTCTGTCGGGATTTGATCGTGGATCGCTTAAGTGGGAATGCTACCAGAATGCTATAAATTTTCTAACATCCAGACTGAACGTCAAGCATGATCGTAACGCACAGCATCTGGAATGTTCTTGAATACATCAACACAACAGAATAGGCAAGCATTTTGTGCTATAGAATTCCTTATCAGAATTAGAGAGCCACAATTTTAGTGTTATATTTGTAAGAAAAATGTCAGATTTTTAATCCTTAAGCTGTCATGTGGTATACTGTTACATGTTTGTCTTTACACAAATAAAATAGTTTAATTTTGAATAGAATACTTTTATTTAGCCTGGTGGAGTTAAGTCCATGTGACCTTCTCTTCCACTCACTAGGACAAACATGTGTTACATTTAAATACAAAAAATACAACACTATGTACTAAACAATTAATTATATTGTCAAACTGAATAATAATGAAAATAATGTCTAATAATACAATAAAATTAAATACAAATACATTTAAACGAATGGAATATTGTATAGCCTACTCAAAGAAATAACAGCTCGAATCTACTATACGTAAAAAGAAAATAAAAATATATAAAAATAAAGTGATAAACTCTAATGAATTAATCTATCTCGCTTTTATATATATATATATATATATATATATATATATATATATATATATATATATAAGACATTAAGTAAATATATTGACTAATCTTAATACTATTTTTATTTTTATTTTTTTTTTTGACTTTATTAAACACAATGTGTACATTAATTTTAAGTTAGCTTTTTACCAGTCTTTAATTACTGTGTTTAGTGGTAGAGTCCTGTTTCTACACTTCGCTAGATGATATTTGGGACATGGATTGTTGCATAATTTACAGATGCAGTCCTCCTTGGGTTCATGGTACATGTTCAGGCATATATTCCCATGAAATCCATGGGCTGCGAAGCGTGTGTACAGGTGTCGAAGTTCGAAGTTCGGTTGCTTCCAGGTTTTTGTTTTCATTGCGTCTGTTTCCATAATTTCTGTCGATATCTGAGCGGCTTTGTTCTGTCTCTCCTCGATGACGATTCTGTATGCTTGCGTTTCCGGTAGTCTGAAACAGTGTCTGATATCTTCGATGAAGAAGGATTCCTGGGCTATTGTATAGGCATAACTATTTCTTGTATATTTTGAAATTGATGGTGCTCTTTTGAGAAACTATTTTTATTAAATAATGAGAAAAAACAAATTATTAATAATTAAAAAAAGTAATATTAGTGAGATGTTTCTGTTAATAATCTTCTTCTCCTTCTTCACTCCGTGGGCTAGGCAAAATGCCTTATTCCGCCTCACAGTTGTTCTGTCCATCTTTTCACTGGCCTTCCTACATTCCTTCAACCTCTTGGCTTGTAGTTAAATACTGCTTTTGGTAATCTTGTTATGTTCATTCTTTCTACATGTCTAAACCATTTTTCTCTATATTCTTTGATATTATCATGTAATGGATATATATTTAACTCTGTTCTTACATCTTCATTCTTTAACCGATCCATTCTTGTGCAGCCTCTATTAATAATTTAACTTTAATTTGTTTCTGGAAGATGGTAATGTTTGGCAGTCTCTGACATAGGGTGGAAGAGAATTCCAAGTTCTAGCAAGAGAACTGTAAAAGATTTCGAGTAACAGGTAGTGTGATGAGGAGGGATATAAAGGACAATGTGCTGATGGGATCGGGTATCTAATTTATGTGTATCAGAGAGTCTAGTGAAGCTGTGTGATAAATAATAAGGTAATGATGTATGTAATATTTTGTAGAGAAAAGATATGGAATGGACGGTTCTATGGTCTTGTAGACGAAGCCATGACAATTGTTCCAGGGATGGTGTAACGTGATCAAATCTTGCGAACACCACACATAAAACGTATGCTAGAATTATGAATACATTAAAGTCTTTGGGTTAAGAACAGTATTTAGGCCAGTAAAAAGAGTATCACAATAATCAAAATGGAGCATTGCAAGTGTTTCTACTAACTATGACTCTCTTAAGGTAGCCAAATGCCTCGTCATCTAATTAGTGACGCGCATGAATGGATTAACGAGATTCCCTCTGTACCTATCTGAAGCTTAACGACTTAATGAGTGTATTATTGAGAAGATTATTTTGCAAATGTTGTTTATTTGTTTATTCCAATTTAAATTTCTATACGTTAATACTCCTAGATTTTTATTGTCTCACTATAATGGATTTGAACCCCATTAAGTGACACATGTAATACTATATTTGTTGTTAATTGACCCTAATAGTCTTTGATGACCCACAATGATTGCTTATGACTTTCTAGGATTTAATTGAGGTCCATATGTCTCTGTCCATGCCGTTAGTGAGTCAAGGTCCTCATTAAATGGTTACCACGTCATTTAAAGAATATTTGTCTGCGTGAAAGTAGATCTGCATATCATTCATTTAAAATATTAGAATATGTTAAAGTAAGTTCTCAGAATCATCATCACTGGCGCAACAACTCATTCCTGAGTTCTGGCCTCCTCAAGAAGCCTACTCCAATTAGCTCGATCCTGTGCCTATCTCCACCAATTTCTCAATCCCAACTCTCTATCATATCCATCCACCTAATCCTTCCATCGTAGTTTCAATCTTCCTCTTTTTCTTCTATCCTCTGGTCAAGTGGACCATATCCTTTTACATATTAAGTTCTGAGAATGGAAATTAAAAAAAAATGATTTTTGTCCTTCCCAAATATAACCATGATGTTATTTCATCACTCTTTACAGTCAACAAATTTAAAGGGAATCAATCAATGGTTATAGTTTTGGATGTGATTATATTTCTATTGGTTTTTTTTGTATTTTTTTTTTTGGTTTATGGAATAGTGTTTTAAAAATTCTAGGTAAAACATGAAAAAGTAATTTAGGCTATACTATATCTTATTATTAACTAAATATTTCAATGTGTATGTTTGTATTTGACTTTTGAACAGTGTTGGGAATTAAAAAATAATGGAAAAATAATGTGAATTAAAAATAATATTATCGAAGATATCTCAACAAAACGACCCATGGTAAGAACAGCTAATGAGAATGGCTGAAGAGCAGTTACTAAGGTTGGCTTATGAAAGGAATCCATCAAGACGAAAAAAAAAAAAAAGAAAAAAAAAGGAAGATCACGGACTTCGTCGATGAAGTGAATCTGGGAAGCAAATGGAGAGCGAACATCTAAGAGAAGATCAATGGATAGACCGAGCGGATTGTTTCAGTGCAATTCCTGCTATGTATAATTAATTGGTTTTTATTTGTTAAGTTATGTGACTGATTGTACATTGTATTGGTATTTGGCTGTCAGAAGATGTGAAAACATTTCAACCTGACTAAATAAAAAAAACTAAATATTTAGCTACAAATTCTCACAGTCGAATTAGCTTTGTTTCATTTTAGGCCGGTATTCAGAAACCAATTTTTACGGAAAGAGTGATTCTTTCCCCCTCTCTATGACGTAGAGAGTATCCATAAAACCGGTGCGGTGATTCTAAATACTTGTAAACGTATAATGTATTCGCTTTGCATTGAATTATGTTACCTTTAAATTTTTTTAGGATATTGAAGAGTATCTATTTCAGATAACTGACAATACATATATAATCAAAAATTAGGACATTTTGAAATAGTTCTTATATTTATTTGAAATACATTAGTGAAAATAAACAATCCTACAAAGATTTTCTATTATTTCTTAAGATTTCAACATGTCATACCCATGTACCCAGAATTTGATCCAGGCTCTGTTCCGATTCTGGAGTGATTTGAAATAATACTTATCTATGAGGTTGATGTCACGTGGGGACTGATGTCACTCTAGTTAAAAGGGTTTTCCACTGATAAATGGCCGGATTGAATCTTTCGATAATTGGTATTTTATTAAGGAGTACCAGAGGGTTTTGATTATGCTATTTGATAGACATTTTCATTACATTATTGTATAGCTTATAATATTTGTGTTAGTTTGATATCAATCATGATATGGTTATGATTTTTAGTTCTTGAGTCATCCTTATTTTACATGGCGGGTTCTTTATACAGGGAATCCATTTTAAGCGGAAACCTTTTTACAGCGTTGCAGTGGCTCTCACCACTCCCGCTATTGTGCTTGCACCGGCGGGGAGCGTGTTCCGTTACTACCGGTAAATGGAGACGGTTAGAAGCTACAAAATACAAATAAATCAACTAATTAGATTATTATAAAAAATAGACATAAACATAGAGACTTATTACTCACCATTTATTTGAGATTTTAACAGTCTGGTCGCGGCGGCAGAATGATGCGAATTTTCCTCTTAAAATGGATTTACTGTATCAGCCTATATCTAATTTGATATAAATTATTGCGGCTGTGGTGTCTAAATCTAAGCTCAACCTCTTATACACCGCACAGTATTTATTTCAACTGAGATGTCTCATGGCTGCTTATGTATTCTCTTTGTAAGAAGCCGGGTCTAACTTATCTCTTCAAAATGTAATTCAATTTTTTAAGGCAAGAACTTAAAATGCAATACAAAAACTCTATCTAAGGCAAGAACTTAATTTATAATTAATATTTGTTTATTGTCTATGTGTTATTACAAATATATCTTAAGATCATAAACATTATTATTTATAAACTGGAGACGAAGTGCCAATAGTTGGTACTTTCGTTAAAACTGGGCAGCAGCTTCAGATCATGAAGCCTGGAGGACCCGACATCCTGACCATATGTCAATCCTATACTGGCTCGATGATCATTTACCTATGTGATAGCCACATGTGCATGTGAGGTTGGCGAACGACAGTTGCGATAGTCGGATACGTTCCTTAGTTTTCATTAGGTGTAGACAACTGAAATGACATTGAAAATAGTATACAAAATATATTAATGTGTTAGTCTGAGAGGGTTTCTGTTGAAGAGACCAGGCTAAAATTACGGATTTTAAGGGAGAAACCTAAAATCTAATAAAACAAATATTCATTTCAATGACAAAAGTTGTTCATTGAATTTAGATTTTTATATTTAATAGCGTAGTAAACTGAAATGATATGTACAGAAAATCATATGCAAAATATATTATGGTATTAGTCTCATAGGCGCTTCTGTTGAGAAGCCGGAGGTAAATTAATGGATTTAAAAACATCTAAAATCCACTTAATAATTAAGAAACAAAAATGTCCACAGCTGGACGCTTCGGAGCAACCCAATGATCATCGAAAATATTCATGCATAAAAATTGTCAGACAAGTCAATAGTTGATACATTCGTTGAAAATTTTCTAATATGCAATGCTAGGTTTTCAATTTCAAGTGTTTTACCAATTCTATAAATATAAAAATATTTAAACGAATTAAAAATGGATAAGCCTCGAAACTCATGAAACAGTCTTTACTTCCTTGATGGAGTCCGATGTTTCAGGGTCCTGTGGCTCTTGAAAAGTAGCGTTTAGATTTTGGTGTTCAAGGACAAGGCCTCGAACCCACTCCAAAAATTATACTCCACCTTCAGCAGACAGTGAGCGCCCACACCTGCACACCCAGGCTGTCTTGGGAGTCCCCCCTCCCGATCAACGAATAAACGATGGGCAATAGTAGGTATTATCATTTATGAAAATTGTACGTGAAGTCAGAAGGTGGTCTATTAGTCGAAAATATTCTAATATGAAATGCTAGGTTATCAAATTGAAGTGTTTTACCAATTCTGTAAATGTAAATATATTTAAACGCAATAATAATAGATAATTAACTAATTATTTACGATATATTAGAATAATCCAACAAATTTTATTATGTTTAAATCTTAGCTGCCATTCTGCCATCTATCGGAAATTAAAACAAACTGCCGGCCGAACTCCAAAAATGGCAATATGGATACAATAGCCAACGACGAAATTTAAGTATTATTGTGCCTAAAAATTGTAGAAGTCAATAGTTGGTACATTAGTTGAAGATATTCTGATACGAAATGCTAGATTATCAAATTGAAGTGTTTTACCAATTCTATAAATATAAAGATATTCAAACGCATTAAAAATAGATGTAAACTCTAAACTCATGAAACAGTCTCGACTTCCTTGATGGAGTCCGATGATTCAGGGTCCTGTTTCTCTTGAAAAGTAGCGTTTAGATTTTGGGGTTCAAGGACAAAGCCTCGAACCCACTGCAAAAATTAGACTCTACAATCCTGGAGAGACATTGTGGGGCCCCACACACCTGCAAATGCAGGATATTCTAGCCCCTTAAGGGGACTAGGATTAGTCCCTCAGGGAAACTAGCTGGTCTCTCTAGAATCTTCGTCATAACATCTGGCAAAAAAAAAAGTAAGTATTATCATTTATAAAAATTGTACGTGAAGTCAGTAGCTGGTCTGTTAGTTGAAAATATTCTAATACGAAATCCTGTGGCTCTTGAAAGTAGCGTTTAGATTTTGGGGTTCAAGGACAAGGCCTCGAACCCACTCCAAAAATTGGGCTCCTCGAGAGACGGTGTGGGCCCACACACCTGCAAATGCAGGCTGTTCTAGCCCCTTAAGGTGACTAGGACTAGTCCCTTAGGGCAACTAGCGGAAGTCTCTCTAGTCTTAGTCTTCCTCAAACCATGAACAAAAGTAGGTATTATCATTTATAAAAATTGTACGTGAAGTCAGTAGTTGGTCTATTAGTTGAAAATATTCTAATACGAAATACTAGGTTATCAAATTGAAGTGCTTTAACCAATTATATAAATATAAAGACATTCCAACGCATTAATATTGGATGTAACCTCTAAACTCATGAAACAGTGTTGACTTCCTTGATGGAGTCCGATGTTTCAGGGTCCCGTGGCTCTTGAAAAGTAGTGTTTAGATTTTGGGGTTCAAGGACAGAACCTCGAACCCACTTCAAAAATTATACTCCACCTAAAGCAGACCCGCACATCCAGGCTAAAAATTATACTCCACTTAAAGCAGACCTGCACATCCAGGCTGTCTTGGGAGGCCCCCACCTCCCGATGGATGAATTCACTATGGGCAAAAGTAGGTATTACCATTTAAAAAATTATACGTGAAGTCAGTATGTGGTCTATTAGTTGAAAATATTCTAATACGAAATGCTAGGTTATCAAATTGAAGTGTTTTAACCAATTCTGTAAATGTAAATATACTTAAACGCAAGTAATAATAGATAATTAATTAATGCACACCCAGGCTGTCTTGGGAGCTCCCCCTCCCGATGGGCAATAGTAGGTATTACCATTTATAAAAATTGTACGTGAAGTCAGTATGTGGTCCATTAGTCGAAAATATTCTAATACGAAATGCTAGGTTATCAAATTGAAGTGTTTTACCAATTCTGTAAATGTAAATATACTTAAACGCAATATAATAATATATAATTAACTAATGCACATCCAGGCTGTCTTGAAATCCCCCCCTCCCGATGGATGAATTCACGATTAATTAAGTAATGCACATCCAGGCTGTCTTGGGAGCCCCCCCCCCACCCGATGTATGAATTCACGATGGGCAAAAGTATCTATTACTATTTATAAAAATTGTACGTGAAGTCAGTATGTGGTCTATTAGCTGAAAATATTCTAAAACGAAATGCTAGGTTATCAAATTGAAGTGTTTTACCAATTCTGTAAATGTAAAAATACTTAAACGCAATAATAATAGATAATTAAACTAATGCACATCCAGACTGTCTTGGGATTCCCCCCTCCCGATGGATGAATTCATGATGGGCAAATGTAGGTATTACCATTTATAAAAATGGTACGTGAAGTTAGTATGTGATCTATAAGTTGAAAATATTCTAATACGAAATGCTAGGTTATCAAATTGAAGTGTTTTACCAATTCTGTAAATGTAAATATACTTAAACGCAATAATAATAGATAATTAACTAATGCACATCCAGACTGTCTTGGGATTCCCCCCTCCCGATGGATGAATTCATGATGGGCAAATGTAGGTATTACCATTTATAGAAATGGTACGTGAAGTTAGTATGTGGTCTATAAGTTGAAAATATTCTAATACGAAATGCTAGGTTATCAAATTGAAGTGTTTTACCAATTCTGTAAATGTAAATATACTTAAACGCAATAATAATAGATAATTAACTAATGCACATCCAGGCTGTCTTGGGATCCCCCCCCGATAGGTAAATCTACAATGGGCAATAGTAGGTATTACCATGTATAAAACTTGTACGTGAAGTTAGTATGTGGTCTATTAGTTGAAAATATTCTAATACGAAATGTTAGGTTATGAAATTGAAGTGTTTTAACCAATTCTGTAAATGTAAATATACTTAAACGCAATAATAATAGATAATTAACTAATGCCACATCCAGGCTTAATGCACATCCAGGCTGTCTTGGGATCCCCCCCCCCGATAGGTAAATGCACAATGGGCAATAGTAGGTATTACCATGTATAAAACTTGTACGTGAAGTTAGTATGTGGTCTATTAGTTGAAAGTATTCTAATACGAAATGTTAGGTTATCAAATTGAAGTGTTTTACCAATTCCGTAAATGTAAATATACTTAAACGCAATAATAACAGATAATTAACTAATTATTTACGATATATTAGAATCATCCAACACATTTTATTATTTTTAAATCTTAGATGCCATTCTGCCATCTGTCAAAAATTAAAACAAACTGCCGGCCGAACTCCAAAGAAAATATACAACTTTACATGTGTATCATTGTGCATAACTTCCGCCTTGTTAAGGATTGGTAAACAAATCAAAATGGCCGTCTCTATAATCAGCTGATTGTTTCCTTATGATATTGATGAACGTTTCCTTAAATTTAACGTAATATGTAACTTTTTAATGACTGTTTGATGGATACGCAAGACATAAATAATATTAATAAGGCTCTTGGTAGGAAAATAAAACATTATAAAATGCATTTTGTTAGGCTTATATTCATTCTCGATTGATAATATTATAAAATTTAATACTGATTCATAAGAGAATATGTTGTGACATATGATTTAAGCTGAATGTAGTTTAAATGGTTCATAATATTATTTTAACAAAACTTTCTTGCATCGTCAATATTTAATACAGGCCACTATAAACATGTTTTTAATTATAAATGTAATATTATCGCGACAAAATAATCAATAAGGTAATGGTCTTGTGGTCAGAACTTGTGACTACGGTTCATGCGGTCCCAGGTTCGAATCCCGTTCAAACTATTTTTTTTTTCTTATCGGATTATTCGCCCTTGGTCTGGAATTTAGTTTTTAAGACTCTTCTGGTGATTTTTATTATTATTTTATATTTCATTCTTTCATAGCACAATAAGTTAACTAAATACTTTTTTGTATCATTTTATTTTTTAAGTTTAGCTTTTTCTACATTTCCTACTATTTTGAACATTTTCTAACGCTTCTTAAAGCACTGCATACAATTCATAAGTAATGAAAAAAAATATTTCCCGATATTTTTCTAATTTCTTGTCTTTAAATGACAGCACATTATCTGCGAAAGCTGTTATACAATATTTTTGACGAAGCCCAAAGTAAAATGTAAATAAAGTAATACATACTCATTTTTTTTCCGTACCTCCCCAATTAGGGAATCTCCATTTATTCTTGTCCATACTCATTTATTACACGATTCACCACTAGTTGATGTTTTCTTTGTCTTACAAACTGCTCGTAAAATGCTCTGACGTCATAATGATGAACATGTGACGTATTGTGTATAAGGATTGTATTGTTATATATGGCTCTTCAACAACGTTTGTTAGTAAGGAAATTACGCATGATCGGTAAGGCTTATACATTGCATAACCAAACTGATTAAAAAAATAATAATTCTTGAGCAGGTATCTGTGTCAAGATGAACCTCAACAGAGGACAGTTGACTGGTATATAATATAAACCGGCAACAATGAGCAGAAGGCGTTCTGTGACACCCGTTTCATTGTTGTTGTATCTATTGCAACATCAATGGACTTAATGCAGCTTTGTTCTTAAACAAAATTAGTTACGAGAATAAAGCTGGGGGACCGAGATGCAATATTATATACCACGTTATTTTTTAACTCGTGCATCGTCCTCTAAATCAATGTCACTTGTAGGTGCTATAAAGGGCCGTCACCCAGCAACTGGATGAACCATTTTTCTAATATTTTTATTTGTAATACAATTAATGTAATTTCATCGTAAATAATGGAATGTGTAATTTTGATTTTTTATAATATCCTAATAATAATAATAATAATAATAATAATAATAATAATAATAATAATAATAATTTAATAATTGTAATAATATTTTATAAAGGATTCTCTCTACATTATAATAGTTATCCTTCAGTCCAAATGTAATTTGCTCAGCTACATGTTTCTATCCACAACATATTCTTCTTTGAGGTCTCTGCTGATCATGTTTCTTCTCACTTCATCCATCAACTGTTCCCTGGGTTCCCCCTCCTCATCCTGCCTTCAGCATTCCAATCCAGCATAATTCTTGGGATTCTGTAGTATCCATCCTCTTCAATGCCCATACTATTTCAATCTTCGTTCTTCTTTGCTTCTATAATATTATGTTTAACATTAATTATTTCTGTAATTTTCTGGTTCCGAATTTTCTCCTTTCTTGATTTTCTTGATGCCCTTCGCCAAAAATCCATCTCTGTTGTGAATAATTATTTTTTCCTGTTCTTCCTAATAATCTACCTAAAGTAATAATAATAAAATAATAATAATATAATAATAATAAAATAATAATAATGATAACAATAATAAAAATAATAATAATAATAATAATGATAACAATAATAATATTATTAATAATAATAATAATAATAATGATAATAATAATAATATAATATAATAATAAATAATAATAATAATAATAATAATAATAATAATAATAATAATAATAATAATAATAATAATAATAATAATAATAACAATAATAATATTAATAATAATATAATAATAATAATAATAATAATAATAATAATAATAATAATCATCATCATCATCATTCGGTATCATGGCAACTGCTACAATCTTCGGAAACCAGACCACATTCCGTTGTCCATCCATGGATCTTCCTCCGATATTCATAGTTGCTTGTAACACTTCTATCCAAGTTTTATTCGGTTTTCCTCTCTTCTTTCTTTCCATTGGAATCCATTCCATACCAATTTTAGGCAATATTTGCTCTAGCATTCTTTTGACATAATAATAATAATAATAATAATAATAATAATAATAATAATAATAATAATAATATGTTTTTGTTATTTTTTGAAATTATCGACAGTAGGATGGATTTCCACTACCCCCAAGGAGGTCTAAACTCTGCTAGCTAAAAATAACTTTTCTATTACTTTTATTATTTTATTATTATTATTATTATTATTATTATTATTATCATCATCATCATCATTAGAAAGGTTACCCAGGAAAGCATTGGAATGGTGTCCTCCTGGAAGAAGGAAAGGAAGACCTCGAAACTCGTGGATGCAAGAATAAAGAACTGGAATGAGAGAACAAGAGGACCGGAGGACATGGAGTGGATGGATAGAGACGAGTGGAGAAGAAAAATAAAACTTTAGGCACAGAAAGATGTGTAAACATTAAAAATCTGTATACAAATGAAATTATTATTATTATTATTATTATTATTAGGGACTATCATTAAAAAATAGTGTTTCAAGCTATATATAGTTAAACTGATTTTTTTATTCAATGTCCCAGGTTGTCATTTCGACATTTCTGGTGTTCTCTCCTGACATTGGCTTAATTGTAATCCACTTCTGTAGTTGGGGCACCTGGAAGGCGGAGTTACGTTACCCCGATGATATGATGGATGATAAATGATAATGAAGCGCCAAGAGAGTTCTTAACCTAAACTTATGGTAGAGCGGGGCTATTTGAATAGAGGAGCTATTTGAATAATATTAGGCTTTTGCGGATGTGCAGCGAAGTAACCAAGAAGAAGACGACATTTTGTCAGTGGATGATGTTAGTGAAAGTATTTTCTATTCAGTGAAGTAGTTTATTTCGATTTTTGTCTACATAAGTTTAGTCTAGATTATTTTGAGGTATCAAAGGTAAGTGGCTCTGGTGTCCTGATTGTTGAGTATGTAAAATGTTCTTGGTGATTGTTAAGTTTTATCTGTGGATATTGAAAAAAACATGTAAAATGAAAGGCATACAGATGTGATTGTTAATCTTTCCTCCAATAACCCTCCTGCTCGTTTTGTAATCTATGCTCTTATTTGGAAACTATGTGGTCATGAAGTGAACATGTCACGTTTTGTAATCTATGCTCTTATTTGGAAACTACGTGGTCATGAAGTGAACATGTCACGATGAGCTATTTGAATACCTGAGAGCGGGGCTTCTTGAATAGTCAAAATTGTGTTTTTGTATTAGTTTTCTCTTTCTTCTAAATACATTTTTTCACTTTTATAGTAGATACAGTAGAATAATTTCAATGGTTGTACAAGATTTAGGACCCAGGCATTATTTTATTATTTTATTTTTTGAAAATTTCAAAAACTCTTTTAAGAAAGACCATAATAAAAAACTGATCATACATTAATTAAATAATCCGACATTAAGCAGTTAGATTAAATTGCTTTGGAATTCTGTCTGGAAAATGATATTGAATTGTTTTGTTTACCAGCACACACTACTTATGCTTTACAACTATTAGACAGATGTGTTTTCAAGACCCTCAAGACGGAATATTTGCGAGGGCAACCAAATGGCAGCAAAGAACACCTCATGAAAAAACTGGCAAAAGTTAATTTCACTGGAATTTTCACTGAATCGTGGATGGTCACTGCATCTGTCTGTCGGAAATGGAGAAGAGCAAAACAAGCCAGGCAGATGATGGGAATGTAAAGAAGTGGCTCGTTATTTCCAGAAGGACAACAAAACGAAAGTAGATGGACATCGACCTATATTCGGATTCCAGTGTAGATCCACCTGTACCTCAGACTGATTCTGAACATGAAGATGCTGAGTGGAAATTTGGACTATGTCAGGGGAAATGGTCCCACATAGAATCTGAGAGAGAATAGAAAGACTAGATACAATGCCAAAAGTGTAAGACATAGTATCACGAATATTGCGTGGGTACGAAAGATCGCAAACAATTTCATTGTGGACGCTGCAAGTAACTTGCCTGGAAAGTGTTTCTGATGTTTATTTTTGTTTTAGTACTTATGTGTTGCTTTTCTTTTCTATATGTATCTTATTTTCTAATGACAGTTTCATGAAAATTGCACATAATCTTGTGTTTTTTCAGTTATCCAAATAGCCCTGCTGGATCTTAGATACTTATCATGTGGAGGGTAAATCGAATAATTGCATAACTTGAATAATTTAAGTTATTGCACCCAACTTACACAGCGAGGAAGACGATATGTCAGGCAATGTTACTGTATATTTCAGTTCTAAGGATTTCACATATTTTCCCGATAAATTGTCAACAAAGTTGAAATTATTCAAATAGCCCCGCTGTATCCTATATGCCTAGTTCGAATACATGTATTATTTTCTATATGAAAGCTATCCATATTATAAAGGATCAATACCTAGATAGAACCGCTTTATTAATTACTCAAAATATATTGTATGTTCCGATTTATTCATTGGCACAGTTTAATCTCTCACCTTATAGGAACTTTATGTGCCACACTCTTCCCTGGCTTACGGTGACACGAGTCGCTAGAGTGATTTTAGCTATTTATTTTACGTGATGGAGTTAAGGAGATACTAAAGGACAACTTTTGAGTAACACTAAAAATTAGGACTGGAAGTAAATATCAATAAAGCTAAATATATGTTCACACGTAGAAATTCATTATATAATGGAATTGGACAGCTAATGGCAAATGAGGAATATTTTGAGGAAGTGGCTGAATTCAAATACCTAGGAACAATAATCACAAATAGGAATGAGATGCACAAAGAAATTAAACATAGGCTCAATTCTGGAAATGCGTGCTATTATGCATTGCAGAGACTCTTGATGTCCCAACTCCTTTCAAAAAACGTTAAACTGAACATATATAAAACTATTATTCTACCAGTTTATATTATATGGATGTGAAACATGGACTCTTACTTTAAGGGAGGAAAGGAGATTACAAGAATTTGAGAATAAAGTACTTAGGAAAATTTTTGGACCAAAGAGAGATGTATGTCTCTCTGATTGTCTCTCTGTCTGTCCTTTATGCATTACTATACCATTCATCCGATTATGATGGGGCTTATTACAAAATGTTGCAAGAGTTACCGGGGAAGTAAGATTAAAAATCACTCTTTATAGTGAAAAACATGTTTTCGGAACTTCTTAGACGCTTAAATATGTGGTTTATATGTAATGCAAATTAATGTACACAGGATTGAATGTCTGAAAATAAATCTACAAAAATGTCCGCGACAGCATACGTCTATCTTTTACGGATAACTCACAATAACCATTTTTATCTTTCAGCTCATTGATGCCCAAGAAGATCGGAATGACTAGATTCCCGGGCAAGCGTAGCAGCGCATGACGGTTTTCCTTTACGGATGACTCTCAATAAACATTTTTGTCTTTGTTCTCATTTATACCAAGACGATCGCGATAAGTAGATTCCCGGGCAACACCGAGCAATCAGCACGGGGTATCTACAAATAATTACGATATAAATTTATAATTACTTTTCTTTTTTACTTATTCTACTATACATACAATAAATAATAGTTTTAAAAAACTAAAACAACACGCTTTATTAGAAAACAGAACTAAAAAAAATGAAATATAATTTTAATTTCCAACACGCTTGGGATAAATAATTTTACCATCAAAAGCGTGGGGTGCACTTCATCAATTAATATATTTGATAATAAACAGATATTGGTAAAAGTAAAGTCTTTAAGAAGGGAATGTAATAAATACAAAGACACTGTTTTCGATTTTCTGATGATTCTGGCCAGGATTTTAGAAACAAAATATGAAATTACTGTATTGTCACGGGTCCTTTACAAGCATACAACATTTTCAAGTCGATCTAAAGTTTCTAAGTGGGTGAAAATCGTGTTCAAAGATTCCGTTACATCGATACAAAGACACGTTTTTTATTTTCTGATGATTCTGGCCAGGTTATTAGAAAATAAATATGAAATTATTGTATTGTCAGGGGCCCTTTACAAGTATACAAAGTTTCAAGTCGATCCAATGTTTCTAAGTGGGTGAAAATCGTGTTAAAAATTCCGTTACATAGGTATGAAGAAACGTTTTTTGATTTTCTGATGATTCTGGCCATGATTTTAGAAACAAAATATGAAATTAATTGTATTGTCACGGGTCTTTTAGAAGTATACAACATTTTCAAGTCGATCTAAAGTTTCTAAGTGGGTGAAAATCGTGTTCAAAGATTCCGTTACATCGATACAAAGACACGTTTTTGATTTTCTGATGATTCTGGCCAGGTTATTAGAAAATAAATATGAAATTATTGTATTGTCAGGGGCCCTTTACAAGTATACAAAGTTTCAAGTCGATCCAATGTTTCTAAGTGGGTGAAAATCGTGTTAAAAATTCCGTTACATAGGTATGAAGAAACGTTTTTTGATTTTCTGATGATTCTGGCCATGATTTTAGAAACAAAATATGAAATTAATTGTATTGTCACGGGTCTTTTAGAAGTATACAACATTTTCAAGTCGATCTAAAGTTTCTAAGTGGGTGAAAATCGTGTTCAAAGATTCCGTTACATCGATACAAAGACACGTTTTTGATTTTCTGATGATTCTGGCCAGGTTATTAGAAAATAAATATGAAATTATTGTATTGTCAGGGGCCCTTTACAAGTATACAAAGTTTCAAGTCGATCCAATGTTTCTAAGTGGGTGAAAATCGTGTTAAAAATTCCGTTACATAGGTATGAAGAAACGTTTTTTGATTTTCTGATGATTCTGGCCATGATTTTAGAAACAAAATATGAAATTAATTGTATTGTCACGGGTCTTTTAGAAGTATACAAAGTTTCAAGTCGATCCAATGATTTTAAGTGGGTGAAAATCGCGTTGAAAAATTCAGTTACATAGATTAGATACAGGTCAAGTTAATATAAAGCGTGTAAAAAAGTAAAATTGATATTTCGTTTTATACTGCAACAGTTTGATTAGGATTACCAATTATTGTCATAATATGTACATTAATACAGAAATTAGAAGGATAACATAAAATGCAACTTAATTTTACGTAAAGAAAAACAAATCTCACTATTTATATTACAAAAGTAAAACAGTAACATGATAAATCGCGTGCGGGACAGGTGCCGTCATGCTGCACAACAATTATAATTCTGCACTTAACTAATTAAAATTTAAAACTAAATATTACAGAATTTCATTTTATATTACTAACTAGGAACGTACTCAAAACACGCACATCCAAAACTTTAGCTGTAATAGTAGAATACAACATTTTATTACTTCAACTTTCATACTTTCTAGTGAAGTAAAAAGTCCCACATTTTTAATGTTGTAGCTTCTTCTTCTTCTTCTTCTTCTTAGACCGAAAGGCCTCTTCCGAACTCCTTCTATCTCAGTTTTGGCCGTACAGGATCTCGTTAACCTCTTGGTTTATCTTCTTCTTCTTCACTTCATGGCTAGGCAAATTGCCTGTTCCGCCTCACAGTTGTTCTGTCCATCTTTTCCACTGTCCTTCCTACATTCCTTGAACCTCTTGGCTTGTAGTTGAATGCTGCTCTTGGTAATCTTGATACATTCATTCTTTCCACATGTGTAAACCATTTCTCTCTATATTCTCTGATTTTCTCATCCAATGGATATATATTTAACTATGTTCTTATATCTTCATTCCTAATCCGATCCAATCTTGTGCAGCCTTTTGTTCTTCTAAGGAAGTTCATTTCTGCGCTTTGTATTATACTTTGTAATTTTTTGGTCATTACCCAAGTTTCGCTCTCATAAAGTAATGCAGGAACTGCCAATGTTTTATAAAACGTCAATCTAGTATCTCTTCTTGTTTTATTCTTTAATGTTTTATGTATAGTTCCGCATATCATTTGAAATTTCGACAGTTTCATATGGTTTATATGACAATTATTTTAGGTATTTTCCAATCCTCAATTATTTCTAAATGTTCCTTCCATTTATGTATATTTTTATTAAGAATTTTAGGTATTTCCAATCCTCAATTATTTCTAAATGTTCCTTCCATTTATCTATATTTTTATTAAGAATTTTGTAGTTATCCTTCAGCCCAAATGAATTTTGCTCCGCCATAGAGTCCTATCCTCAGCATCCTGTTCTTTGAGATCTCTGCTGATCATATTTCTTCTCACTTCATCCATCCACTCTTCTCTGGGTTTCGCCCTCTCTTCCTGTCTTCAGCATTCCAATCCAGCATCATTCTTCGGATTATATTATTCTCCATCCTCTTCAGATGTCCATATCACTTAAATATTCGTTCCTCTACTACTTTTATAATATCATGTTTAGCATTCATTATTTCTCTAATTTTCTGGTTCCGAATTTTATCTTCTCTTGATGTCCTTCGTCAAAAATACGTCTCTCTTGTTAATCATTTTTAATTTTTTTTTTTGCTTCCTGTCTACCTAAAGTCCAGGTCTCTGCACCATAAAACATAACGCCATTTACGAATACATTCATCTATTTTTTCATTCATGATAAGTATATTTAACGTATTTCTGATTTATTGATTTTTTATTTTATCTAATTTTTTATATCTTAATAATGATTTAAAAATCTTTTTTCTGACAACTGAATACGGCTGTGTATATATTTACCAGGACTCGCTGCCACATGTCAAACCGGTACTACCATTACGTTATAGAATTTCATTTTTTGTGTCTATCCGTATTGTTTTCAATGTTAAAATAAAAATTATGGAATATTCACCTGAAAGGTCCGGTCTCCCCAACTTAATTAATTATTTAACTGTAGCGCTTTCGGACTTGTCCCATCATCGGCAGGATTCAAAACTGGTGTTTCACTGAAGATCTGGTAGAGGGGGTTACATGTGTTGGGTTCGTTTTCGTTTATCAGATTGTCGTTGTTGTGAGCTGCTTTCATGATTTCCATCTCTTCGAGTACGTTTATCTTCGCTGGATTATTTTCTCTGTGCATTACTGTTAGGGTGTTTTCAATATTTAACATGTCAATTGACATGTAAGGACTGCAACAAATTTTATATAGGAAGAACAAACAGGAGTTTTAACATCAGATTTAAAGAACATTTTCGAGACTTTATTCACGCAGAAGGAAAATCAAGCCATGCAAAACACGTTATCCATGAAGGACATCGCATGTTAAATATTGAAAACACCCTAACAGTAATGCACAGAGAAAATAATCCAGCGAAGATAAACGTACTCGAAGAGATGGAAATCATGAAAGCAGCTCACAACAACGACAATCTGTTAAACGAAAACGAACCCAACACATGTAACCCCCTCTACCAGATCTTCAGTAAAACATAAATTTTGAATCCTGCCGATGATGGGACAAGTCCCGAAAGCGCTACAGTTTAAATAATTAATTAAGTTGAGGAGACGGACCTTTCAGGTGAATATTACATAATTTTATATTTAATTTTGAATAATACCTCAACGGAACACATCATGAATCTTATATAAGTAGTTATGAAAGTGTTTCAAATTGTTCACACATCATTTGATATCTATTTAATTAAATTTGTTATATCTAGATCCAAAAAAATAAGTAAAGTCGCAATCTAAATAATTAAATGTTGGACTTGTCCAGATACCTATCGTCTATTATAGTTTCTGCTCTTGCTGTGTATTTACCTGGAATGCTATTATTTTAGTTTCGGGACTAGGAATTTTAAAATTATATTCCTTTACAATTTAATGTAATAAGTAATTGATTTTTAAAGTTTATTCTCTGAATCCTCTATAATTATGAGGTCGTCTGCATAAGCTAGAATTTTCACTCAGTTCCTACGGTGCTTCTTTTTTCCATCTATTTAAATATCGTCCTGAGATATGTTAAAAATAGTGGGTGAAAATTCACATCCTTGTCTTACACCTTGATTTACTATTACATTGCCACCCGTACAATTAGAGGTTTAACGCAGATGCCATTATACATACTTTTTATACAATTTGTTAAGTGGGTTGGGTATCCATAGGCTACCATTCTATTATTTCACATAATTTTTGCCTGTAAATTTTATCAAAGGCCTTCTCCAAATATTTAAATGCTGTGGTCTCGAGGTAGCGTGCTGCCTTGTCACGCAGCGGTCCGGGTTCGATTCCCGGTCGGGACAGGCTCCTGCGTGAGGTTTTTTCGGGGTTTTTCCTCACCTGTAAGACAAATGTCAGGAAGCTTAGTGTCCAACAGTCCCCGAAAATCATTCAGCCATCATTATCATCCTTATCATTGTCACCTTTCAACGGTGTGGAAAGCAACGGGAAGCTACCACACTTATAATTCCCTAGAAAAGCTGCAAAGCATAGCATGAAAATGCTACGATTGCAGTGAAAGATCTGCCCTCGGGTAGAATAACTACGGATGATGGATATGTACGTAGGTTATATTCCCTTCTTCTCTCTACAAAAATACTAGAATAGTAAATATATTGTGGACTCGCGAACTATCTATCCTGAATACATTCTGTTCTTATTTCGATAAATATTCTGATATTGGTTCTAGTCTATTTTTCATTATTCCTGCATATAATTTATATGTTCAATTCAGTTTACTTAACCCTCTATAGTTGTCAGGTTTATTCCGTTCTTTTTTCTTTTTTTTAATATGCGTGATATATTAGTAAATAACCAATCATCTAGACTTGGTTATTAAATTATTAGGCTTCATTGTTAATTATTATTGAGTTTTTTTTTCAATATTTTATTCTTGAATAAGTGTGCCACATTTAGGCCTACAACAGTGTTATTTTTAGGCCTACAAATTACGAATTTTCTAGGCTTTCTCGCCACAGAGGAGTGCCATATTTTAATTTTTGCTGTGTTTCTACATTCCTGGTCACTTTTACGTTATCACAATTTTCAAGACTTCCATTTCGAATAAAAGCTGGATTTGTATTACTGTTAATATTCTACAAATTCTTATCAGAAAGGTATGCCACATTTTTTTAATCTGAAATTTGTATGCTTCATTGTCAAACAGACTAAGTGTAGGATATTTATTTTTTAATTAAATATTTTTTCAAAATTTCGTTTTGATGCTTACTAATGTTATTGTAATACATTTTCAGGGCCTCGTTGCCAAATAAGAGTTCCACATTTTTCCTGTTATATTGTAATTGTGATATCTATATTTTCGATATTTCTCTAACTTAAGCCACTTTTCCGATAACAAATTTAAATTATCCTCGGATCCATCGCAGACGTTACGTCTGTCTTTCAGTTCGCGAACAGCTGACACCTTCCCTTTGTATTTTTTTCCCTCCCCCTGCCCCTCAGCACCCCAATCTTTGTTCTAATCACTTGCTTTACATTCCGTTCATCTAGCTGCAGCATATCGACTTTCAAATCTTAACGCTATAAATACGGGCGTTCAATTAAACGCACCCTACTGGAGTCACAAGCAGATATTCCAGAAGAAAAGAATCTCAAGTTTTCATCTGACAGCTAATGTCCAAAACAGTATTGATGTCACAACTCAAGATTCTGGGGCTGTAATCCCCTCAATAAAGCTCCTGATAACATTCCCTCCCCCCCTCTCAAGTATTGACTTTTCTTATATTGACGTTCCTATTACTCCCTGGTCCTAAAGGGCTCTACGATATTTTCAGATAAGCAAAGGATTGTTATAATATATAAGGGACTTATTTCTGATTAAAGTACTTCTCTGTGGTGTAGTGGTTATCGTGTCTGGTACAGTACATACTTTCTCGGGATTCGAGATCCATAGTTTATATCGTAGAAATTTTATTTGTGTGTAGCTCTGAAACGGGGTCGTTTAAGCTTGAATAGCACAATTTAGTAGTTGGTTGATATGAGAAGTAACTGAATTCGGGTCGGAAATACAAAGGGAATGCTTTACACTAATTACATGACTCTCTCTAGTGTTTCCTGCTGCCATTGACAGAAACTAATTCAACCGAACTTGGTTATTCCGGGCAGTTCTGCCATTGATGTGTTTTTTTTACTTAGCATTATTATTATTATTATTATTATTATTATTATTATTACTATTATTATTAGATAGAATACGAAATAAAGAAATAAGGGAAATTATGGATGTATAAGAGAAGCCGGACATCATAGACATTATAGAAGAGAAAAGATTACAGTGGTATGGCCATGTCAAAAGAATGCCAGAGCAAAGATTGCCTAAATTGTTATGGAATGGATCCCAATAGAAAGGAGGAAGACAGAAAAAAGCTTGGATAAAAGGGGTACAAGCAGCTATGAATATCAGAGGATTGGACGAAGATCATTGGATGGACAGAGAGGAATGGCGTTTGGTTTTCGGAAGACGGCGGCAGCTCAATTATATCGGATTATTATTATTATTATTATTATTGTTATTATTATTATTATTATTATTATTATTCAATTTTACAATTTGTAGGAAATAAATAATTACAATGGTTTGAACACGTGAAGAGGATGAATAAAGATATATTGCCAGTTAGGAGCTTGGAGTGAATTCCAAATCGGAGGAAAAGATGAGGAAGACCTAAGAAGACATGGATAGAGGGAATTATGAATTTGATGAAGGAGGGGATTACAGGATGGTGACTGGAAGAATAGAGATTAATGGAGGAATAGAATAAAAACTTATACGTGAGTCGTGAAGTGAGGAGTGAATTTATCTAGAGATTTTGGAAATCAAGAGGAGCATTTGTTAGGACTATTTAACGAATAAAATTAAACTGTTTACTCACAAATCATTATTTAAATATAGTTATTTTAAAATAGGTATGTATTTAATGTAAACGGCGATGTTTGAAAACAAATGAGAAACGATTGTTATGCTTCATTTGTTCATCACTGCAACCAAATCATATTATTTATTGCCAAAGGATCGCAATATTCTAAGAATGAATCCTAGTGGAGAAATTTATAACCAGCATTATATATTATTAGTTCATTTCTGATGTCCTATGAAGTAAATATGTCAATTATATTTTTTCCTGGAACGTAAATTCCTGGGAAATAATACGAAAGTGCAAACAGTGGTTTATTTTTTTTTGTAGTATAATCAAATGCTACACGTGTTTTATATTATATCTCGCAAGCACTATCATGTAACATTCGTGCACTATATATATATATATATATATATATATATATATATATATATACAATCTGGTAGCCACATGCAGTCAGTGTAAAATAATGCGATGACCTATTCAGAATGTTAAAGAGGAGGAGCTTGATTTTAAAGTGTTAAAATTAAGTTGATAAAATCGAGGTGAAAACGACTGTTGATTGGTTGTAAATAAACAATCATTGACTCCCATTTAGGGCACGAGTTAAACAGTGACATGAAAATCATTATGGTAAAATGTCGCAATCTGATTATCGAAGTTAAAGCTAATATAAAAAAAATAATTTTATAGCAATAATATGAAAAAAGTAGAAAATATTTGAGAATAAAACAGCCTATCTATCCGTTGAGGTGAAATTTTACAGAAATGATAAGTAGGCCTACTAATCTAAGAAAGAAATATGAAGAGCAAGGTTGGAAATTATATAATTTTGACGCAAAAAAGAAAAGGAACTTACCAAGAAAAAATTATAATCATTGGGCTAATAAAGAAACGACATTGAAAATAAGTTAAAAAGTTTTCTGTTGGGGGGAGGCAAAGTTGCACAGTAGAATTAAGGGGAGGGATTATTTATGTAGTGTAAAGGTAAACCGTGCAGTTTGATTTATTCGCGTTTTTGTGGAATGAGACATACAGAAAGTTATATTTCCCTCTGATTAATAAAATTTATTCCAACAAGTAGCTTTATAACATGCATCAGATCGCAATCGGCGACGACATAAACTATACAAGCAATTCTGACAGAATTAATGTCGCCATTTTTCCGATTCTTGCATGTTATGTAGTTTGACCTCTTTTGTTCCGTTTCGTCAGTTCCGCATAACTCAATGCTTGCAGCTCGACTCCCGTAACATAACATAGTTTTTTTTAAATTGAGTCCTTGAAAAAAATAACTTCTCAAAATGCGAATGAACAAATCTATCAAATATTCATGAATATTCAAATATCATTCATGAAAAAATATCCATCCATCCATAGTAATTCTGCCCGAAGGGCAGCATTTTCATGCTATGCTTGCAGCTTTACTAGGGAATTATAGGTGGGGTAGCTTCCTGTTGCTTTCCACACCGGTGAAGGATGATGATGATGATGATGATGATAATGATAAGGATGATGATGATGATGGCCATATGATTTCGGGGACCGTTTGGGCCCTAAAGTTTTCCTGACATTTGTCTTACAGGTGAGGAAAAACCCCGATAAAAACCTCACCCAGAAAAACTGCCCCGACCGGGGATCGAACCCGGGCCCGCTGCGTGACAAGGCAGCACGCTACCTCGAGACCACAGCGGTGGACCATGAAAAATTATATAGATTCATATTCCAGAGTATTCTATGAAAATACTTTCCTGTCAAAATAAAATATCGTTATATGGTAGAATGGTAGATTGGCAATGTCAGATTAATTTAGGTGGAATGAAAATCAGTTAAATCAATTATAGGTCATACAATATTTGAATCAAGTAAACCGTAGACATTTACATGGTTATACAAAAGTTTATGACAAGGAAAGTAACCTTTGTCTTAGACAAAAAAAATCTTACATTGAGTTGCCAGTGTTTAAATTTATTTGGATTTGATACGAAGATGCTTAATGACGTATAAAAACAAAATAAGGACATGGAATGATACCTGATGGTAATAGACCTTAATTGGAATTTGATGAAGATCCAACTACTGAAAATTAATAAAATATATTGCGATGCGAGGTTGGGAAGTGGTTTTACAGAATCGAGGAAAAATATCGCTCGGGTTTTTAATTTCAGAGATTCTGTAAAACACTTCACATACGTGCGTTGTACATTATTTTTTGCGTGATGGTGTTTTCAAAATGATAAATAGTAGTAAAATAATAACATCTTTGTTGGAAATATTTGCGTTCATTATAAACAATTAACTGACGTTAACAGTGTGGGCAATATTTATTAGTTGAAACAACGTGAGGCTTTGAGAACAATTATTGATAAAATGGCTGCAATTACTGTATTTATTGTTTTATATTGTTTCAAATGAAGTGCATTTCATTTAAGATGTAGTGATTTCTTTCGTATAATGTGTATTAACACTACCTTTCGGATATTTTTCGTATAAACATTGTACGTAGTATACATAGAGGGCAGTGGTTTTACTTCCCGCACGTGGGTGCAAGTGTAATATTACAGTATAGTTATTTAGATTGGCAATCCCGAAATGTAGGTGGTTGAACTTTCAATCATGGTCGCCATTGCTGTAAGTACGACAAAAAGCATTATCGCGCAAAAAAATATATTTTTAGAATTGATTTTTTAAATAATCCGTGATAATGCCGATATAATAAGCAATTCTAGAGATTCTATAAACGCTAAATTTTGGAAATACAGCTAATTACATTTTGAAAGTTAAGCTTCTCCCAGTCCTTAATTAAGGTCCAAAGTCTTCCTATTCAATTTATTATCATACTTGACTCGTCCTAGGCCGGGATGCATCCACCCTAATAATCCTATTCTAGATCTCTTTTTCTGGCAACAATAAATTATTTTTTAAATCAATGCCACTAGGTTGTCATTACGACATTTCTGGTGCACCTGTAACTCATTTCTGCCTAGAAGGCGGGGTTATGCTGCCCCGATGATAAGAGAGGTGATGATGGTGATGAGTCAGGAGAGATCTTAACCTGAACCTAATCTAAAGAGGCGAATATGATAATGGTGGCCAGATGGTGTTTGGGGGACCATTTGGGCCTTAAAAGTTTCCTGGCATTTGTCTTACAGGTGAGGGAAAACCCCGAAAATACCTCACCCAGGAAATTGTCTCGACCGAGGATAGAACTAGAACCCGCTGCTTGACAAGGCAGCACGCTATCTCGAGACTATAGCGATGGAAACACTAAATTCTCATTTTAATTATTTCGATGCCATTATCGACTCTTATTTTATTTATCACTGAATTATGAGTATCAAATGTAAGCAACTTTAATCAATTGATCTCAACTTTTTTTTTCTCAGTCTGGGTTTCCTATATAATTGCCTGAAACACATCTAAAACTTCTTTAAAGTAAATAATAGAGTAGATGCAAACAAAACCCCATGGCCTCGGAGCTTTTCGTTGAATCTTTAGGTCATATCAGAAGACTTTCGTACACTATGTCTACTGTAGTGAGTTCGAGACCGAATTAAATGCTCCGAAATCACGTGAGTTTTCTTCATATCTACTCTATTCTTCAATTGAAAGCAGTATTTAACCAAATACATCTTTTTTAGATTGCTTCTACATGTAATATATCAAAAGAGATCATAATGGCTACGGATATAATTAAATAGCTACAGTTTAAAGAAATATTAAACAGTAAAGAAAATTATAATAACAGCTGGATAAATAATCTAAATTTATACAATCCACGTTTTATAGAGTCATCATTCTTCAAACTTAAAGAAAAAAATCTGTGCTATCCAATTAAACATTATCGGTTTAAATTCAGCAATGGGAACATAAGGCAGAAAAGCAGAATACGAATTTTTAGGCATATTTAGGTAATATTTTATTAGACGATATTCTTTAACAACTGGAGTCATTAGCGTTTAGGAAAAGAGGAGGTGAAAAGGATGGAAACTTTGCTCAGATGCCTTTTAGTTCAGACTTAAGGTTCTTTCATGTTCTGTAAACATACAGCATAGGACTTGAAAAGCATATTGAAGACTTCGAAGCCCTAAAAAATACAATGATCCCGGCAAAATGTTAACCCATGAATCTAGGAACAAGAGTCGAGATCAGTGATGATTGGATCACCAGGACGAATAGAAGCAGAACCAGAAAATGAAGTAGAACAATAGTATACTAGAATAAATCTATAAATGGTTGAGATTTTATACAAATGAACAACTGATACAATCTGTGAGTGTATATATTTAATATATAAAAATTACGTGTCACGTTGTTTGTCCGCGATGGAATCCTAAACTACTGGACCGATTTTAACAACATTTTGCACACTGTGTGCTGTTTGATCCAACTTGAGACATACGGTTGTTTATAACTAAATTTATAGTCGCATTATTTTTTATTGCAAATTATTTGTTTATTATTTAACAAAGAATTCCATACGATTCTAACAGATGACGGTGTAAGGTAATTGGTTTATTATTTAACCAGGAGGCTGTGCTTTTTGTTGCAACCGCGAATTTCAATTGAATTACAAATATTGATTATTTCATAATTTAAGTGTGTTCAGTGTTTATTTTATTTCCAGTATATTGATAATAATATTAATTTCGTGTGTAAGTATTAGTTTTAAGTAATCTGGCTGAAAGATAGCAACTTAATTTAAATTTAACTGGACCGAGAAGGGACATTGAACAATATGGCGAATCAGTTCTACAGATCATGAATGATATTATATCAAGTGAATTTCCGCAAATTGGTATAGGCCTATGTGACATAAATCTTACATTTAAAAAGAATGTCAATTTAAAAACCTATGAAGGTCCTAAGGAACGGAATAACAGAACTGTAAGTAAGTCTGTTAGTTACAATAATATGCCTAATATTACAGAAAAAATCTCCATGCCTCAATTAAATGAAAAACAAGATGACTATAATATATCACAATATGATATTACTATACAGAGACTTCTTGATGATGATGAGAAGCTAAACTGCCAACAAGTTCGTAGAAAAAACGAAAGTATAATGAAATCAGCAAGCCTCCTCAAAATATTCCATCAATAAATGTATATAATCCTTATGATACACTTATGGATGATACTGAGAATGCAGACAACATAAATTCATCTCAATCAACAAAACCACTTCCACATAAACCACCACCCATATTTATACCGGGTGTAGTTATCGTACCAGAACTAAATAATTGTGTAAAACAAAAACTTTCTAATTTAGATTTCTCACTTAGTTTACTACAACATAATTTAACTTATACTTTAACCACAGCAACGCGTGGCCGGGACTTCTATATATATACACTGCTAAAAAATAGGGGATATTGTAGAATAACCTATTAAGGCTATGTTTTTTGGAATAGTATTAGATGCAATCACTTTCTATTACTCCAAGATAATGTAAATAAGAGTTTGAAGTTGTTACGTAACCTCGGTACAACACCAGAGGGCAGTGTCTATACTGTTGATGTGAAAGGGTGCTGTGAGGGTGAATGTTTTG